>PNEQ01002074.1:0-37721 GCA_003012365.1 Medauroidea extradentata | reverse complement strand
TGGGAAGATTCTTCTTCTTTTCTTGTTGGAAAGGGGATATTTTTAAATAATTAGTTTGTGTTTAAATTGTTGAATGGATCTAAATTAGTAAACATATTATAAGACCTAATGACAAAGGAAATAAATTATTTTAAATTATTGGTGTTGACGAAATTAAACAACATATGATAAATAATTTGGGACTTGGCGCGGCATTAGACAGCCCTTCAGCACACACTGTCTAGCCACGTTCAGTCTCCTCGGTGAAGACTGCTCATCGAGCAATGCTGGTCCCCCACCCACAAAATCATCCCTTTTTCTCTCTTTCCCTCTCACTCTGGTCTCTACCTGAATGGCAGACTGACCAAGCCAAACTGTTTTTGCCAGGAAGGGACGAAACTACGTGCTCGACCTCTTCAAAAAGCGCAACAGTAAATCCCATAAGGTTGTCCTACCCTGAACATGGCGCTTGGTTTTATTTATATAAGCAAAATTTGAACGTTTCTTATGTTCTTATTGTACGTAAATCAAACAATCAACAAATATTACTTGGTTCCATTTACATAAAAGTTGTCCAAATGAAAATCTAAAGAGGTAAAAAAGACTCTAAGCGATACTCACGTAAGATGTTTTCTTGTCACATTTGTGAGTGTCCTTGAAAGCATTGGGGACATAATACTTGTCAGGGCACTGGTTCAAATCCAACTGCAAGATGTTCATGTTCACTGCAACCACACCCCTGTAAGGCAATCACATCTTTCAATACCTACATCTATGTTGACTCAAACTACGCACACACACTGCTGATCATAAGTACTATGACAATGTGTTTAGGTAGCAACGCCCATACACTAATTTATTTACAAGGCATTGCATGTCAGATGCAAGCTGACAATAACCTAGACTAATGAAATGAATTCTAGCATGAACGAAAACACCTTTTTTAAGAAATGAAACTACTCAACTTATTCCATACATGCTTACCTATAAAAAAACACTACAGACATTGATCAAATGGTACTTTTAAAACAGCACTCATGCTATAAATATTGTATTTCGAAGCACTCAAACATCCATGCAGTGTGACCTTCACAACGTCTAACTAGCTACCGGTCAAGTGAACAACACTATAATTTCCAATTACAGGTGATTCGGAATAAAGTGAGCACTAAAAAAGCCCTGATTAATTTCTATTTTCTGCGTTTATATCATTCTCCTGCATGTAAACATAAACATTGCCACGTGCCTATATTTACATAGGCTTGTACAATGTTTCCATTTACATTACACTGCTGCAATAAATATTATCCATAATACCTACTCATTAAATAAACGGACACAGTATATATGATATACTCAATAGTAATCCTAGTTATAAATACCTGCAAGTTAATGTTTTATATCACTGTTTTCTCTTCTGCATCGACTCTAATTGGGTGTGCCGTTACTTATCTCGTAAATGCATGCGGAGTTTATTAATTTGTAATTCAAAATCGCTACTATAAACAAACACGACACACACAATTCAAGTTCCATTCAGCATACTGCCACGAAAGACAACGCAATGAACAAAAGCAATAAATAATGTACTTTCTTAATGTGTGAAACAGAAAAAATGCTATTTCTAATTCCATATGCTCAGGCTGGCGATTGTAAAACATAACAGATTACCGATTACTAATGACTTCACATCATGTAGCAATGATATTCATCAACAATTACTTCTAATACTTTTGAATGTGTTCGTCAGAAACCCATATTTATTACAGAATGGACAGAAACACTTATGACTCAACTTGCTTTCAAGCCTGCGAAGCGGCGAAAACCTAACTCTGGTGCCACCTGTCTGTGAAATTTTGAACTAGTACCTCTGTGGCGCAAGCGTTAGCGGCTATCTGCCAACAACAGTTTGAATTCAGCGGGCGGTTGCATCACTTTGACTTGGTGCTAATCAAGTCGAACTACACAGTCAGAAGGTATGTCAATAAGATCATAAATATATTTAAAGTATATGGTATACTGAGAGGTCGATTGCATTTGATGTTCTTTCACTAATGCTATATTCAAATAAAAAAAATACACGAAACTACATACAATGATTCACTACCAACCATACAAACAATAATGTAACTATTGTTAATGTTGACTAATATGCAGTAACGGCTAGTGATTTTTTTCAAAGGTCAAATCTTTAGTACTCACTTAATTCCTAGTTACCTTTAGATAGAAGGAAGTTCACTATTACACTAAGATCAATTATATATAAATATTTTTTCTTTTGTAGTGGTACAGTGCCCTCTCTCTCTCTCGCGTGCCTCCGGGAACAGCAACAACAGCAGAGCATCTCTTATCTCATATTAGCGGGTCGTGTGTCCGTAGTGCAAACAAAAGAGGATGTGAGCTGTTCTAGTTGATGATTGTGAGTTTTACTACAGAATTATTTTTGTAAATGCTGTGGCGTACAGAGAAAAATTCTCCCGTAGCAGTCAAACGATAAACACTACAAGCACTGTTATCGTAACGGCAGTGTCTAGGCATGAATCCAAAAGATACAAAAATTAAAGTTATCAGGCACAACAGTTAAAGAGCTCCCGATTGCCGTTGTTATGCCACAAGTTTGAGAGAAACTCCTACTAGTGCATATGCAAAAATGAATAATCGCGGCCACGTGGCGTTTGACAAGAACATGGTGGCTCCTAGCTCCCAGAATCAATGCCTTAGTTTTAAGTGCACCAAATACAAATCTCGGCCGCGTTGCCAATAATTAGTGACCACACTACAGTCGACGTTTTTGTCTTCCAACCTATTGTGGAGACATCGCCCTATGCGCGCACTTCCATCTTGAAAAGGTCTCTCGCCGCACAGCACGAGAGGTGCACATGTAGTCACTCGCAGATCAGACACAACAATGGCTGAGAGCGTGGGTACGCTACCCCAGCGGGCCAGGACGTGTTACCACCCCCTTCCAAGATCTTTGAAAACTCTTTTAATTTATCAATCAGTTATGAGCGCTTACGGGACACAGGAAAATTACACAGCTGCTGGACACCAACAATTAAAGGTCCCTGCCATTACACAAAACTGGCAAATTGCTTCACCTTGCAACAATTATATTAAACAAATTGGCATGACATGCAGAGTGATGTGTATTCCCAGAGGCCAGCCATCTTTCCCCTGAAGTGCGCCACCATCTTCAATCATGACTACCCCCCTCGCCGATGCCGATCCGTCGCGCCTCTAACCTAAACACCAGCAAGAAAGAGCCTACTGAAATCGAAAATCATGAATAACACCTTAACCTGTCGAGTTATGACAAAAACTTACTAGATGAAAAATGTTGGATTTCAACTAATGATTAAAATTAGACCTCAAACATATTTCTGGGACAAAATTGACGCCTTACCTCGGTAACTGGCCTCGTGGTTAGTAATAATGGATATCACCTCACATGCCAAGAAACCTCTTAACTTGTTACCCCAGATATTATTAACATCGGCAAGCCATCATGTGCACATAGTCTGTTTCACACTAAGGAGCAGCAAAACATGAGTGATTGTACAAATTTAAATTATATTACCATGCTTAGAGTTACAACAAATAAAACAGTAATTAATTATTAATATTAAATTTCGTTCTTATATTCTTCTTTCTTCCGGGGAGGGCTTTCCATAGATCCCCATGTCTATAGTCCTCCTTGTGCTTATTGTAAAATTAAAGAGAAACACACGACAAATTTTAATGAAAATATAAACCTCCACATGGTTAAACCTGCTGACTTGTTTCTTGAAGAAAAACTTTACACTTCATGTTGCACTGATTCAGGGCAGTATTAGCTCTGTTGTTAAGCCGGGCAATGGTAGTCTATGATGGGACTAATTTTCACTGAGGTGGTTACCTTATATACACATACACTGGCTGATTAAACTATAAGGCTTCAATTTTTCAGGGAGCTCAATCATATTAAATGGCACGTCGCCTGGTCACCTTAAGTCTCCACAGTATTAAATAGGAAATTTAATCGTAAAAAGAGTACATTGTAAAAAAAAATTAATAAAAACACACTACGCCATGAAGACAAAAAAAAAAACAATCAAAAAGATAGGTCTGGTACCTGGCCAGTTACTCCACAGAATACTTCGAAATTTGGGAATCTGGTATTAGTTTTTTGAATTCGAATAATGTACATTTACTATTCGAAAAGTATTCGAAATTTCGAATATTCGCACACCCCTAGTAATGTTTTTCGCCAGCACCTATTATGGCATTTGACTACCACTGAACAGTTTGAATGAAAACTGTTTAATGCATTGCATTTGAATTTCGGGTGTAAAGAGAGAACAGGTAAGGGAAAGAAATCTGCTACTATTACACATCATGGGTAAAAACGCCATGTTTTATATTTGCATAGAGTGAATTACGTGGTTAAACAATTGTTTACACAGATAAACCTAGCAAATTAATCTGAAAATATGGCCCTATATATTGTTTATTTACGCATATGTACGTCACTGATGGTATGCAGCTGTTTGGTAATACCAATAACAAGAACACATTTGCACACAAAATGTTAAATGAATGGCAGAAACTAGCACAAATGCATGGAGGTAGGAGTACACAGGAGATGGCATGTTGAGACTTCTTTGAAGTTCATGTATATATGCCAGTTTTCCTTGAACAATTCATTATTGTTGACCAACATACAGCATAGAGTAGATCGAGTAGACCGAGTAAGGTTTTCTTAAGCGCTTCATATGGTATTGATACTGTAGAATGAACACATTTGAATGAAAACCGTTACGTGTGTTGAATTCGGGTGTAAACAGCGATCAGGTACGTGAAATATATCTGCTACTGTTACACTTCATGAGTAAAAAGGCCATGTTTCACATGTGCACAGTGTAAATTAAGTGGTTAAAAAATTGTTTATGTATGTCGCGCGCCTGCGTCTCCTCCTTGAGGTCCCCTGTCGAGGTCGAATACCCAGGTTACTTGAGCATCTAAGACGTGGGCTCAAACATGTTGGTGTATCCGGAGAAGTGGGGTCCCCGAGTGAAGATACACTCTGACAATCGTAGGCAGGCTGAAGGTGCGGGACTACTCTCTTATCTTATGAAGGGAGTAGGTACCATCTATCACTTACCTAGAATAGCTGTCTAAGCAGCTGTGCCTTCCTCTTGGATATCAACTTTGGTTTTGGCTCCTGTTGGAACTCCTGACGGAGCTGGAGTATCCGTGGGCAAGGTGCAGGGAACTGGGCGTGGCGGTGTTTTTAGCGGACTAAGTAGCGGTCGTACCCAGCTACGTGCCTCGCGGAGGATGTGGCAGACTTGGTCGGGATTGTGTTTGCTTTTTCGGAACTGGAGGCTTAAGGCCAGGAAGGGACAGCTGGCATCCAGGTACCTTCTGCGGTGCCGGGATAAGACCAGAGGGTATGTTAGCCGCAGGAGGAAAGACTTGGTGCCTTTTTGTGGCTGCTTACAACTTTCGCTCGTCACGAGAGCACGCCTCCTCGGGATCAATGTTAATAATACGCACTGAATCATTGAACATAAGTATCTCTTTAAATAACACACAAGTTCTTGGATTACATTGTTGTATTTAAACAAATGTACACACGTTCACAATGGTAGGTTTACACTAATTCACATAAATCTATCACGTTAGGTGCACTCTAGCCTCGTGGCTAACAATTCCAAGATGGAGTCTTGCGCATTTCCAACTTCTGCAGGGCAGTTTCCGACAACTCCTGGTACTGAGGTGCACCATGCGGTGCAATAATATATGGAAGGGTGTGTTCCCTTTTACACAGTACACGATTACTAGGTTCCTCTTACCCCCCCCCCCCCGAACTCGCCCTGAGGCATCAGGAGTAGAGAGAGGAGGGGAAGCAGCCTATGGCGCACTTAACAGTTCGCAGTCAGCTTCGAGGAGTAGGTAGAGAGGGGAGCTGGTGCACTTAACCAGTTCGCAGTCAGCTAAAGGTTGAAGGTAGTGAATAGGTTTTTGGTGAGGGTTGGATGAGAGGCTGGCTATGGCGCACTTACCAGTTCACAGTCAGCTTAAAGGTAGAGAGATGGGAGGCTGCCTATGGCATACTTACCAGTTCGCAGTCAGCACTAGGTAGAAGGAGGTAGGAATAGTAGGCGGAATGCCCAGGGAAGGCTCGGTGGGAGTCCGAGCCCTAGACTACTGACTTGAGGACAAAAACTCGCCTTTTATATACACCAGAAGGGGGTGGAAGACCTGTTAACGGGTGGTGCTTTGGTCGTCTGCTGCTGCAGGCATGCCACTCCAACACTCACACATTTCTCACGAAAACAAAAACTAATTTTGCTGCATCCTAACTTTCCCCAGGAAAAATGGAATATTCCAGTGTTGCCGAAAATTTTAACAAAGTGATATTACAATATTTACTTGTGTAGTCCTCCCCCCCTTTTTTGCCCAAAATTTATGTTAAAAATTAGGAGGGGCTGTACACAGGACAAACTACCATCACTTCCAAAAAAATATGTAAGCACTCAAATTACCTACATATTTGACTGGATTTATTTACTTGGACATACTCCATTGCAAAATAAATGACTGTCAAGAGGAAGCTAAAAATAATACAAGAAAACCTAAATAAGCAGAGTATGCTTTAGTCATCAGGATACATACACAACAGGAAATTCCAAAACAACTGGAATCTGGTCAGATAAAAACAAGGAACAAACAGAAAATAAAAGAAATAACAAGAATATAAAAATAGCTAAGTTGAAATGCGACACAACGATAAGACGAGACAAAAACACAAACAGAAATACAATAAAACAACAATGAGACTAAACAAAACACAAATATGTCAGACACAAACAGAAAAAACAACAAACGACACAAATGATGAGACGAAACAAAACACAGTAGTTTTCCAAAAGAACTCACAGCCAATGGTTACCCAACAAACACCATCAAACAGCACATGAAACCTAACAGAACACTTAAGTCCACACAAACAGAAAAACCATCAGGAACCCTAGTTATTCCGTATGTTTGAGGCCTTTCGGAAAAAATAAGACGCCTAGGAAACAAATACGGACTTCGAACAGCATTCCGATCCAAAACAACCATTAAAAGTATGGTTACCAGGGTGAAACCAGCCACAGACGAACTACAAACACACGACTGTGTATATCAGATACCCTGTGAATGCAGCCATATGTACATTGGTGAAACTGGCAGAGCTCTATCAACCCGTATAAAAGAACATAAAAAAAATTGCAAAAAAGGCGAAACTCAAAAATCTAGACTGGCCGAACATGCATGGGAAAATAGCCACAAAATCCTTTGGGAAGACTCTAAACCACTTACACAGGAAACTGACAAAATTAAAAGAAAAATAAAACAATCAGCCTTAATTATTAGCAACAACAATATTTTCAGTCAACAGAGCATTGAATTAAAAAATATGTGGATCCCATTGATTAAAAGAGAAACAAATTTACAGCACAAAATAAAAACAAACACTCAACCCACCACAACCAATCAGAGCCAACACATGCTGCGCGACCAATCAGGAGATAGCTTGTCTCCCATGGTTTTTCCATTCTCCTCATCAGTCGCACTCGTCTTCCTGAACTCTGTGTGTCTACCTGATGACGGGAACAGATTCCAGTTCCCGAAACGTCGTTTATACTGACTGTTTGGAAAACTACTGTGTTTTGTTTCGTCTCATTGTTTGTGTCGTTGGTTGTTTTTTCTGTTTGTGTCCGACATATTTGTGTTCTGTTTAGTCTCATCGTTGTTTCGTCGTATTTCTGTTTGTGTTTTTGTCTCGTCTCATCGTTGTGTCGCTTGTCAACTTAGCTATTTTTATATTCTTGTTATTTATTTTATTTTCTGTTTGTTCCTTGTTTTTATCTGACCAGATTCCAGTTTTGGAATTTCCTGTTGTGTATGTATCCTGATGACTAAAGCATACTCTGCTTACAGTTCTTTCAAAGATCATACCTACATATTTATTTTATATACCGATTATTATTGTGACCTCTCACAAAAATGTAAACAATAATAGTATGCTGTAATAGAAATGCTTAAATCAACTAATTAACGTGTCTTGGTAGTCGGTACCGATAGTAACAGCGCAGGAGCGCGTCGATGGTGTTTGTAAACAATGAAAGATTCCAGGTTAAAGATGCTGTTTTTGGAACATGGCCGTGCTTCGGCTATTGAACTTATATATACAAAAAAAAAAAAAAGGTCACAATTTCCTCCTAACTCAGTGTGCGGTATGCCTATTTGCCCTGCAATATTGTTGGCTTCAATCTGGATCATTTCGGTGGTCACAGCTAATCCTGATTTGCGCGTTTTCAACCTGTGGGTATTTACACAATATCCCACGAAAAGCATGCTTATCCTTTCTTGTTGCAGACACGTGCCCACATTTTTGCAGTCAACATCAAAATGTCTCGCAGCACTTTTTTTTTTAATGCTCTTGAGCATATTTCACCACTATTAACTTAAATTTAGCAGTGAAACTGCACCGTTTTTATCCCATTTATCAAACGACGCAGCTAAATAAACTGACAAGAAAACAAGAACGCCGCCACTACTGCTAACAATTACCGATAACAATGGCCTGTACACGTGTGAACCTCACGGCAGAGCGTGCACATCTGAAGAATGTGGCAATGCAGCATCACGTACCTGGCCAGCCACCCACCCCTCCCACCCTCCTGCGCCTCATCCTCCTGCATGCTTCTAGCCATCTGCCCGGGCTCACGCTCAACTATAGATAAACTTGTCCGATGCTACGCTCCGCGGTCAAGGCAAACAAACAAGATGTATCCAGCTGTTGCTGCGTGTTTGTATTACTTATGTTTAAATTATTTTTTTTGGCACGGGAGGGTTGTACACGGAATATTAATTTTCCTCTAATTAACAACTTTGAAATTGAGGGGGGTGGAGGTTATACACGCGGGGGGGGGGGGCAGTACACGAGTAAATACGGTATATACTTGAATTAACACACTGCATCAAAATATTAATATACTAAGTATACACAAACATATCCCTAATAAATTATTACGTTTATTTGACTCCGGCATCTTCTTTGTTTACGTTTTTGCTCACTTGTATTTTTCAATGTCTCATGGCATTATATTTCCTACTTGCAGGTTTACAAAGGAAAGTTATTATTATTTTAATTAGTATATTACATCTTTAAAGCAGTAAACGGCAACACGGGGCGTAATATTAATAAAGCTGTCCCTTCAACAAATAGGCAGATAGGCCTAACCCTACGTTATACACAAAAATGTGGGACGAGCATAGAAATAATCTAATAGCAACTACGGGGTGCATCATGTAGATAAACCTAGCGAATTAACTTGAAAATACGGCCACATATATTGTTTATTTACACATATGTGTGTCACTGATAACAATAAAACTAACAAATTTGCACACAAATGGTTAAATAAATAGCAGAAACAAGCATAAATGTATTTTAGTTCAGCAACGGTTTCCGTGCACAAACAGTAGGCGATGTCGGTACTCACAGAAATATGTTTCAAAATGTAGTCATGTTGTTAAGTTCACATTTTACTGTAAAATTTTGTTGTCCACGCAATGTAGACTAAGTTAAACATGGAACATTTGTCATTAGATTAATAATTTTTACTTCATCGTTCTTAAAAATTTGTGTAAAATACACTGGCTCTTATAGCGGAAACAATATTTATGAGCTACAGTAACCAAATGTATAATCGTTCGTACATAGCGGAAACAATGTTATGAACTACAGTGATAAAGTGTATCATCGTTCATACAACAAGGGTACAAATACACTGACTTCAAGTGTTTGCCAGCGTAGGCATGGCCACCCCTTGACGTATGTAAACAAAGATGAGAAAGTCCACCCTTTAGTGTTGTCATAGAAGTATCAAGACATTGGTTTATCAAGTGCACTTTTTTTTTACACTTTTGAGCTGTCTACCAAATGGCAACGCTACTAATCATAGCTGAAGCGCCACTAGCCATACATGCAATGTCAAAATGTGCAGTCTCTAAGTATATGATGTAATCCGAGGTGTATATTCATGATCCAAGTTAATAAACAATGGCTGTTAAGATGTTTCCCATCACAGTAATACAGTAAACTCCTGATTATCCGTGTTAATTGTGCTGCGTCCTGCACGGATAATCAGGAAACGCGGATAACCCGAAAATAGGAAATATGTTAGTATAAAAATGTAAAAAAAATTAAATTTATAAATAATTAACTCAAAATACCATAATGAGTAATGGTTTTACCTACCAATATTACGTATTTCACAACCTTTTCACCAAAATAAATAAAAGTATGTCTGGGGTGCACGGTAAAAACGAGAAAAAATGATGTTGAAATTTTGATAGTTCATCCTTGCGCGATCTCGTCAATCCATTCTTGCGCGTGGGAGTTGACACTCTTACATTTCAAAAAGGTTTTTTAAACAAAACTTTTAGTTTTTACAGTGCTCAAAGTCGCACGGATAATCCAAAAACCGGTTAATCGATGCACTGATAATCGGGAGTGTATTGTAAATGCAATTAAACGTGTATTTTAGGATTTTAAGATAGTAAATTGGTTTAAAACTGAAATGAATTATTTAATTGGTGTACAATCCGGAAAACAAAACCATTGCAAATTTAGTATTTTCGGCGGGACTTCAAAAAAATTATGTAGGATGCGGGAAAACATGTGAAACGGGAACATATCATAGGGGTTACATATACTGTATTGTGGTCTCAGTAGTAGAAGTAAGGTAAGTCGAACAAGGATGATAGTGGTTTTCAAAATACACAGCACTTGAGAAGATGACAAACAAACTGAGCAAATGTATCTAGTTTAAACAGAAGCTTAAAGAATTAGTGGTTGACTTTCAGTAAATCAGAGTGTTAAAGTAAGAATGACGCAATAACGAAACAACTTTGAGCAAGGTGACAAAAGAGGACTGTATTAACCAGAAAATGACACTATGTATCACAATATTGGCTGAAACAAAGGTGGTCTGCAATGTGATAGTGAGCTCATGTCTTGGTAATCATAGGTTACAAAATGTTTATCATTTACAACTCAACCATTAGTGTATCACCTAAACAAGGACTAGAGTTCAGAGCAAAGTTACGGAAAAGTGAGCTAACAGATCTGGTAGTCTGTAAGCCACAATTGTCTAGTTTCATTCGCACTCCATGACCTGCTTGCGTTTACATTTTTTCATAACTCTTTGTGATCATATTATTTCAGTTTTAATTTGTGATGTTGGTAACATAAGCATGACTCGACGCAGCCCTTCTGCGGTTGCGGTAGGTCGTCTCTGAGGGAGAGTGTGAAAGGAAGCCTGCGCCGGCTAGGACGGGCTGTGTCCCTCGGAGATCACGGGGTTTCGGTCCGAGGCGTGCCTCAGTGAGTGAGCTGAGGGGAGCCACGCTCGAATCGTGCAGAAGGGGGCAGAGCGCCTCATTTATAGGGGTCAGGTTATATTTCACTCACCTGGTATTTTAGAATAACTCCCTCAGCAATCGTTGCTTGCGTTCGCTCAGGGGCTTAGGTTCCTGCCTGGCCTCGCTCTTAAGCTGTTGTACGCGTCGGTGCGCCGGAGGGGCGTCTTGGGGCGGCGTCTTGATAGGACTCACGAGCGGCGGTGGCTTGCGGGTCATACGGCTAAGGCTATGCTGGTTGCGTTTGCGTGGGCGACGTTTCCTGGGAGGCAAATTCTGCTCGTCGGTGCGGGGGCGCGTGAGCGCACGATGTTGTTCACGACAGAAGTCCTCAAACGATAACTGTGGCCCGGGGATCTTCTGAGGGGAAGGTATCAAATGCGGGTTTGATATGGGTGTCTGAACTTGTTGTCGCCTCTCAAGGGCGGCCCTTTCTCTAGGCCCGTGTAGAGCTCTGATTTCACTCGCACTAATATGTATCTCTAGGATTTCCTGGGTGTTACTCATTTAGAGACAAGATAAAAATAACAATGACAAAAATATTCGGATTGCACTGATGTATTGTATCCCAGATTGCACACGAATTACACTCACTATACACAAGTCTTTATGACACAATAATACACTGAATTACGTTAAACTTCTTAATCTGAAATATACTGGTCCATATACTCGGATGCTGTGCGATACATACACGTATACCTTATAAATACGCGCCCTGATACACGTGGTATTTCCACAAACTCATAGATAACATAATACTTCCAGGAGTAGCGCACAGCGCGGTGGCTAGAGCGTACTATACGGTGTGTTCCCTTTTATGCCGCGACGCGGGAGATATGCGTGACAGCGTCCCTGTCGTCCTTTCTCTCGGCACTGCCCTAATAGTGTAAAGGTAAGAGAGGTGAGGGACTCCCTTAGGCAAGAAGTCACCTCGGTAGGGGGTGGAGGGTTTCCCTTTGCAAGAAATCGCCTCGAGGATGGTTGAGGGTCTCCCTTAGGCAAGAAGTCACCTCGGTAGAGTGGAGGGCTCCCTTAGTCAAGAAGCCAGCTCCGGGGAGGCGGGGGGCTCCATTTGCAAGAAGCCAGCCCCTAAGGTGGGAAGGTGTAGAGTGTGTATTGTGCCGAGAGTCGGGAGCCCAGAGAGCTGCCAGCGTACTCTGAAGAAACTGGGCTCAGCGTGCCCCTTTTATACCCGGAGTTAGGGGTCTGGGAGGGAAAAAGTCCCGTTAAGTGGGTGGTAAGATGGCGGAGGCGGTGGAAGGGTTGTCTGCTGCTGCAGGGTCGCCATCCTAACACCCACGCATTTCTTATAAACAAAACACGTGATCGGGAAAAATGGCGCTTAACTTCCCTGCAGGTCTCAAAATTACAACAACGATGCCATGAAAATAAAAATAACATTACATTTATACTTTTTCATAACAAGAATACACTTCAATTATTTACAGAGATCTTTTATGCACTTAAAAACGTGTCTATTATTATTTTACGTCTTTTTGCCGTATTTCAGTCCTGGCATTGGTAACTGGGGTTACTATTTACAAAACACGTGGCACATATTTATAACCTCAAATTTTTACATCTCGGGACGTTATTAAGACGTCAGGTAAGTACAAAACATCATAACCCTTCTTACATTTACAAAATATGGCATCGGAAAATTACGTTAACATAAGCGAGACCTGAGGTGCACGAGTGAGGCTTAACCTCCAAAAGGGACAAGCTCGGGAGGCGAGCGTCATATTAAATAACATAGTGGTGGGGCGTCAAGCAAGTGTGGTACAACAATAAAAACTAAACCAAAAATGTTGCGATGCAGCTACAATGTAAACTCAAAACCTTTTGTGACAAACACATTAAACAAGCAATCATCAGGCTTCTCAGATATTTGATGTTACGGTTACATTTGTCATTGGAAAGCAGATTTCAATCGCTTTAGAATGTGTGTTGTTGCATAAAATGTCTGAACGAAAAGGTGACCCATGCTGTAGGATACAATTTCCAAGTTTCATTGAAACAACAAACTGAAAATTCCTATTTTGGGGAGTTGAATTAAAAATGCACTTGTGTCGGTTCACAATACAATTTACTTTTCATGCAAATAGCTGTGATATAAAATTTTTTTTGTTGCCACACATTGTAAAATAGTCGAAATTTGTTTAACTTTTTTGCTGACGCTTATATATTCAGGGGCGCCTAATTTATGAGTAACATGGTGAAAACATTTTTCTGAAGGAAATATTCGTTACAGTATTTATATTTTCTGCATTTTGCTAGCGAGCGAAGTGATATGGACAGAAATCACTTGTAGCAGCACAAGGGTCATTCTATGACAAATATACAAATTAAATTTTTTTTTTTTTGCTACATGACTTTTTATTTTTCTGAAATTTTGATAGTGTTTTCCACTATCATTATCGCTCAAAGTAACAAAGCAAGCTATTTTTTCCTTAAAAGAGTGTACGAAGAGCTTTATAATTCATATTATTTGAAATTTTTAAAGTTAGTCCCACATTAAGTTATTTTTCTCCAAAAACTCCATTTTTTTTTTTTATTTTTTTAAATTTTCAATTTGAGGTTTTTTTATTTTTCCCAGTGTAAAAAATTCAGGTTGTTCCACGAAGTCCTTCATTAAATTTTTGATCTTTACATTTACTGAAAATTGATGTTTCCTTAGTTAATTTCACACATTCACAAAATTGTGGAGAGTACAAAAAATTTCTTATTTTAATAAACCAAAAAAATTTCTTTTATCATACTTTCTATTTATACTAGTATGAGGTGTATAGCTCCTTTATTAAAAAAGTTATGGCCTATCCGAATATATTAAAAAATTATGATTTTACACCATACTTCTAACAGAAAATATGCAATATTTCAGAAAGTATTATGAATAAAAATTTAAAATCTGGAGTTTTTCTTAGGAAGTATAGTAGAAAACACTATCATTCAGAAAAATAAAAAAATCATACAGCACCACACATTGTATACGTGTTGTGGAATGACCCACTTCTGTTTTCATGAAAACAGCTGTATAATACATGACTGCGAACAGAGCCGTAAAAAAACTACCATTCTTACATAAAACAATTTATATTAGGCTGGCAGCATTGCGTACTTACAGGACACTCAGCTAAGTACAAATGAATTCACATTTACAATGGGAATACAAACTTACTTAAACTCCAGCTTCACCTTCAGGCTGTCCCAGCCAAAAAACGGTGCGGCATATGTGATGAGCCACTTCTTGACCTTCCCACTGCAGTCAAAGTATGGTCTGGACCAGAAGCCATGGTCCAAGTTGGCAGCCCTGCACACACACACACATATACACACCACACAAACATCAATAATAATCAAATTACAGCGGAACCTCTTTCTATTGAACCCAGATGTTTTGAATGTTTGCCTCTATGGAACACTATCTGTGGTCCCATTTCTTATTTGTCTGCATTTCAAGTTCACATCTATTGAATTTCTGCATGTATTGAAATATTTTGTCAGTCCCTTGAGAAACGATGGATAGAGGTTCCACTGTATATCAATTACGTTTTAAACACAAAACTCATTATTACGAAATGCAAAATCTGAAGTATTTTCAGATTTGAAATAAAAAAGTTTGACTATAAAATTTGTTGACGACTGAGTACCTTATTTACTTGCATAATTGTCATTTTTGGCAAAAAAAAATTGGGTGCACCCCATTGTGAGCAGTACAAGAAATCCCTTTAATATTTGTTTTGCTGTAAAATAAAATGTAAAGATACAAGGAAAACATGACAAATGACCAGAAAAACTCGTTAATCCGTTCATGTATGTCGCATATTACTGTATCACTCATTGAAAAATAAAAGGTTTTACCATTATTAATGTTGCCTTAAATTCTTCTTGAAGACATTTCATAACAAGAATGCTGCCATTATGCAATTAAATATGTACATATCATATATTCTCATGACAATATATAGGCCGTAAATATAAAACTCACCTGTAGAAATTAGGGTAGTGCTCATATTTCCTCATTGTTTCTCCTGTTTCATTGAATCGTATTTTTATCTTCATGAAAAATTTCTCCAGAGAATCGAAGTTAGTCGACCAGCGCTGCTTCAGAAACTGGAAGAATTCCTTGTTTGTGTACAACTCCTCTGTAAGCCAGTGGAAACAATATGGATTACACAACCACTCGAGAACATTTTGTACACTAACACTTGAACCATACAGGATGTCCTTTAAATTACTGTAGTACAGGTAATATGGTGCGAGAAAAGAGATGCTTCAGCAAATATTTAGACATATTAAACATAAGCTCACAAAGGTCCTCTTTCCTTACTGAAAAAGTACACACATGTTCAAAGTCAATTTTTTATGATGTATGCAGGGGTGTGCAAATAGAGCTCTTTTCATTCTGAATAACTTCTTAAATAAATTTGTAATACATGAAATTAGATTCTGTGACCACTTCCTTTTATTGGATGGTCTTCCCATTAAGGAATTTGTCCGGATGTGCATTGTAATGGACTGTGAGCTGTGTCTGATGGAAGACAGTGAAAAGTGACTGTCATGTTTGAATTCCCCGCCCGCCGACGCCTCCGCCCTCGGGGCCGTTCGTCTATCTTCGGAACTGTTCGGGTCTCTCCTCCACCTCCCCACCCTTCCCCTCCTTGCCGAGCTGGCCAGCCTTGCATGCCTTCGGGCACTCCGCTCCTGACAGCCATCTTGTGTGGTCGTTTCTTCTCTGCTCCCTCGGCCTACCGTCAACCGTCATTTGATTAACGGTAAGTTTTTGATCTTTACGAGTAGTTTGGGTCGCCTCTTTTTTAGGCACTTCGATAAGTTGCGTGATTTCATGACTGTTTCTCGTTTACCGCGGATCAACCGTATATCGAGGGAGCACAGGCATTTCCTATTTGACGACCCCCCTTTTTTGCTTAATTTGGTTAACTGCTTTAGCTTTCCGATCACGAGTTTGACTGTTGTTTGTTTATCCTTTTTGGGTGATGTTTAATGGAATTTGAGCCTGTGTCATGTTTGTACCAGACATATTTGTATTGCCTTTTCATAATCAATAATAATTGGTATTTTGACTCCGGAGTTCTTGTTTTTTTTATGGGTCTGGGCATGCTTGGATTAACAGGGTCAAACTTCGAAACCTGTAGTGAAGAATAGAACCCCATTACAATTCTATGTTAAAATTGAGACAATATTGGAGAAATAAAAGTTGACAGCCTTTGGTATTAAGAACACCACAAATTTTATTTTGAAATTTACGTAATGATTTAAATGCTGAAATTAACAACTACATTGCTAGCATTTTTACTATTTTTTCAGTGTTCGAAAATACAGTATGTTAAGTACAGTTTTGTGTGTGTGTGTGTGTGTGTGTGTGCGTGTGTACATTTATACATGTGCACATGTGTTGGTCTCCGCTCACATTTTCCCACCATATTGAAACCTGATGGATTGAAATACTTGCATCCATGGAACACATTCTGTGGCCGATTAATTTATTTCAGAGCATTTTAAGACCACGTCCATTCAAATCCCTCATGTATTGAAATTTTTTGTCAGTCCCATGAGAAACGTTGGATAGAGAATCTACTGTATATTCCGGAATAACGTTGGTTTATTTCTAGTTGGAAAAATGTACACGATCACACCTCAAGTGTCAGATCACATAGTAATTTGTAAGGTTATTTTTTTTAATTCACCATCCCCCCGCAATGCTTGGAAAAGTTGGCATGGCACATCCCTGATGAGAGCAAACACAGTGAAATAAAACTAAGAGTTTAAAACAGTATAATACAGTAAACCCTCGATCTAACAACACTGCATGGTGCCACATAATTACGACGTTAGATTGGCGATGTCATTAGTCAAGAGGTAATTAAATTTGACCCCCTCCTCCTAATTTTTTTAGTGTGTTTTTCTTTAAATTAACATAGAACAATTGCTGACTTAAAATAAACACGTCTGTATACTCACACGGACGACCAGTAACCATCACTTTGGTTACACGTAACTTGCGGGTCGACATTGTCCGTTTCCCGGAGACACCTGGAATAATACCAACTAGACCCCCATTTTTACGAACCCTGGATTTAACGAAGGTAGCGATTCTACGAATACAATCTCAGGAACCCTCAAAAAATAACAAAATTACATGACAAAAAAAATTGTAAGGAATTACGTTGACAATTAATAAAACATACTGTATCTAATTCACGGCATTAAAATATGAATCGTAGAGTAGCAGTTATTACTTGGTAAGTCACAATATTAAAAATAAAACAAAAATAGCGAAAATCTGTTAAAAAATGTGGCAGTGACAGTTTGAAAACCGGGCGGCTGCGGCGCCGTCTGTGCCAAGCCGACCGGCATCTCTCCAACTAGGCAACTACCGCGTATTAGGATCTATATTGAGGTCGTACTGTAGACGCAAAATTCCAGCGCATGCGCATATGCTCATTTAACTATAGTACAGCCTCCTTCTAGGCTGTTTCATGACGTCTTATCTCTCGTCTCGCGCCGAATGAGTTTACTTTTTTACACGAACCCTATAAATAATAGCGTGATATTTTTCTATATTGCGTAAACACCATACGTACTTAAAACAATTAACTTGGTGCATAATTTGCTTAAACAATGCGTTACTGCGTGTCGTAAAACCTGCATTTCACAAGTGAGCACGATAATAGCGCTACCTATTTTCCAAGTGTAGAAACATTTGTCTCCGGGTATGTCGAACTTGGAAAATAAATAGACGTTCGTGTATTACATAATCCCGGAACTCCTAATTTATTTTTACCGCATATACTGATTGTGAAAGTGATTATTTTCAATCACTTATACATGTAATTATCGACGATTTTAGGTAAGATCACAAAATGGCGTTTTTGGAACGTCGGTATATGCTACGGTGCCGCTATCAATCTGCCATCTTGTGATAGTTTGTACAGTTGCGCTATCTGTCCGCTCTGCACGCTACTAGTATCTACGTTCTCGTACAATTCATCAACAACGTCGAGGGAATGTTTTTACGTTAAGTTATATAAAACTGCGCAATGAATAAATACATCCGCTTATTCCTTCTTTCTTTGGTGAATAATTTACAAGGGCATTTTACTGGTAAGGAATGCCTACTTTTTTTTTTTTTTTTCATTAAACGCTACGCAAATCGGGCTATTCGCTCGTGAGAAGGCACTCGACAGCTCGGTTTTCTCTTTTTTTAGGACAGAGGTCGATCATATCTATTGTTTAGCGGTGTTCTTTTGATCGTAAGACGTCTGACTATTGATATAAATTTATATTTAAACTATCACTTGCGTTATTTTTCCGTTAAATGCTACGGAAGTCGGTCTATTCGCTCGAGAGAAGACACTCGGAATCTCGATTTTCTCATTTTTTGGGGACAAGGGTCGGTCATATCTACCGCTCATCAGTCTGGCTACTGATATCAATTTATGTTTACATTATTACATTAATTAATTTCCCGCAAAACGCTCCGGAAGTCGGGGCCTAGAAACACTTTGCAGAAAAAATGCAATTTTGAAATTTTCTGTTTTTAGGGGGGGGGGGGGTAAAAATAAGCCGCTATCGAATTTACGAAGGTAGCGATTTTACGAATGCGATGAGAGGAACCGTGAGGATTCGTAAAATCGGGGGTCTAGTGTAGTAAGAAGAATTAAGTCACTGGGGTGCACAGACACCTTACTTCCGCACAGCCATACAACCTGGAGTCCATTTTCTCACCGACTATATATCATACTTCCATCCAACACAACAAAACAAAATTTCCCTAAAATATTACCGCTCACCAAAATGAGGTAACATTTTATATACATATGTATACAGTCAATATGATATTTTTCAACAGGGAAAGGATACAGCTTCACTACTGGCCATTTCAGGACGCCCTGTGTAGTACGAATGGTAACGACTCTAGTGACACCATCTGTGCCAGGATCTAATTCCGAGATCTGACCTAGCTGCCACTTCTTAAGAGGTGGTAGTAGGTTGTCCTCCCTTACAACCACAAGCTGTACCTTCTTCACAGCACATGAGTTGCGAGACCATTTAGACCTCTGTTGCAATGTATTTAGATATTCCAAGCTCCATCACTTCCAAAAATGCTGGGTGGCCTGACTGATGAGTTGCCATCGACTGAGAAAATTGGTTGTGACAGTGGTCAGGTCCTCACTGGGAAGAGCAATCAAAGGTGCTCCTATCAGGAAAAAACCAAGAGTCAAACATTCCAAGTCATCAGGATCCCCACGCAGTTCGCACAATGTCCAAGCGTTCAGCACAGCTTCCACTTGGGCAAACAATGTAGTATATTCCTTAAAAATTAACACTTGGTCCCCCACAATGCACTTCAGATGACTCTTGGCTGCTTTGAAGCCAGTCGCCCATGTGCCTCTGAAATGAGGCAATGAAGGCGGGTTGAAGTGCCATGTCACTCCTCCTAGCCAAATCATCCACAACTTGTGATGATGTCTCCCTTGACAGTTATTACTGTTGTTGCAGCTCCTCAAAATGGTGGTTTGCCCCAACAAAAATAGTGCTGCACAGTCACTATATACAGAAGCACACATGCCTCTGCGAGCCACATATCTGTCAAAGACAGCCAAAAGAGGCACTGGTAGTTAGCTCACACACAATTTCCAAATGGACTGCCTTTGTCATCAAGCACACTAATAAGGCAAGGTATGCCTTGTGCATCCTTGCACCCCTGAAACGATGCAACTTCGTGGTAAAGGGGCCACAGTAATCAACACCGGTGTGAGAAAACAGTCTGTCTTGCTGTGTCTGTCTTGACTCGTGATGCCGATAAGTCACCCATTATTAGCGGACTTGCTGTTGTGTTCGCTCAGAAGCATGAAACACATCTTCCAAGTTGAGCCATGACTACTTGCCTTGCTGAAAAAATCCAGTACTGGCACATCACCAGAGCATGAGTAGTTCGCAGTCCTGCATGCAAGAATTTACAGTATTTACGTGTTTCTGGGTCAAGTTTATTCAGTGTTACACTTAACAGAACAAAGCTCCACTCCTACTTGAAAACTGTCTTCCTCAACTTGTCCCGCTAGACGCAAAATTCTGTTCGTTCTGTCCATAGCAAGTTTTAACTTAGTTTCTAAACGGCCGGTTATACTTCACCCACATAAACAATACAAATTAGGAGATAATAAACTTACCGTTCTCTGCCGTGATACATGTAAATAAACAAAACACTTAATAGCTGCGATGCAAGCACTCCCACTCGCGAATCGATATCCACTATTGATACTGTGACTTCACAATAACCTAACACCAACCAAATTTACCAAAGAAAAACAGAAAAACGTTTGACCAACACAAAGAATTTATTGTTCCTTTAAAAAAACACACGTGTTCCGTAGCATTACAGTAATTTTCACCACAAGTCGCCGATCCGGCCCAGAGGGCTAATGTTTACTCACACGGAGGACCAGTAATCACCACTTTGGTTACACCTAACTCGCGGGTCGACGAGTCACACAATTGTCCGATTCCCGGGGACGCCTGGAATAATACTAGTAAGAAGAATTAAGTCACTGGGTGTGCACGGACACCTAGTCTATTAAGTGTGCATGGACACATTACTCCACACTGCCAAACGACCCGGAGTCCATTTCCTCGCCGACTATTTTTCATACTTACGCCCAACATAATAAAAACCAAATTTTTCAAACAAAATGTTTTATTAAAATTACATTTTAGTATAATGAAAAGGTATCTTCCAAATAAAATGGTACCACATAATTCCAAAATTACACTACCCTTGTTTCCAAAAATTTAAAAAACAGTGAGCACTGCAAAGTTTTGTGCAGCGAATAAGCTTATACCGCCAACATTTCAGAGCATTGCAAGGGGTAAGGGAGCTGGGGGAGGGGATGGTGAATTAAAAAAAAACGTACAATGTGATCTGACACTTGAGGTGTGATCGTCTACATTTTTCCAACTAGAAATAAACCAACGTAATTCTGAAATATAACTATGGTGGCAAAATGTGGGTGGAAAAAAGATCACGGGGTAGACCAACACACGTGCACAAATACAAAAAAATTGCCTAACATACTGTATTTTCAAACACTGAAAAAATAGTAAAAGTGCTAGGAATGTAGTTGTTAACTTCCACATTTAAATCATTACATGATTGCCGTGTTGTACAGAGTGAAAATGGTGACATAAAAAACTAATGAAGAATATAGAATAAATAAATTATTGAATACTACGCCATATATTGTCCATACCGTATAAGAATTCCATTATTTGACAGATCATAAAAAAGTAGGGCAATGTAAACAAAACATTATGTATCCTTCCACCACCATGTGCTTTCCAGCTGACAATCAAAACATGTCAACAGTAACGGTATATTATGATTGCAATAACATTTAAAGTGTGTTGTGATTTTCTTGAGATTATTTTTTAGATCTCAGACAAATAAGTTATTTTCAATACTAGAAGCACATCAATCTTATTAGGGTTAGGTGGGCAATGTTAATGGAATTATTTCATATTACAGCAATGGATAGCCTACTCTACAGACATTAAGTTAACACAATTATTTAAAATTTAACTTTTTCTTGTATATTTTTCTAAATTTGATCAAAATTGTAACATTTAATGGTGTTACCAGAAGTAAACGAACATGCATGGGCAACTTATGTTTTCTATCTGACATCTAAAAAGATTAAATAATAGTAGCTTATTTGGTTACTGCTAACTGAAGTTGCAAGAGCTTATTACAGTGCAAGCAAACATATTTATACATTAATAATGATTAAAATATGCTAATTCATAAAAAATTATTAAAATTATTTTTCGTGTTGCCTTTAATTTGGTTCTGTACTATCAGACCATAAAGCCGTATAGGCCTAGTTTAAGTTTCCAGTTGTTGACTATTAAACAAACTTACCTTTTGTGGTAGGCCTACCTTTGAAATATCAGTGTTAGCCTATTATAGTCATGTGACTATTGTAGGCTATGCAGCAAAAATTTGTGCTCTCACAACCTAAACTGAAATAATAAATCAATAAAAAGCGTAAGTAATAAACAAACATGGGTAGGCCTAATTGCCCAGATCAGGTTTAAATATTTTGTTGATTAATTAACACATGTCATCAAACCAGTACACTTTAATGACCGGGAAATATATAGACGTACGTCTACTGGCCATTTATTTTGGTAATATGCAGGCCTAAATTTTTGTAGCTGACGGTAAGCACAAAATCTCACGTGGACTTTATATTAACCACTTACTTGCTTTTTTATATTTAAAAAAAAACGGACATTTTCTTACAAAAAGAATTTATTGAGCCGGCGCCTTGAAAAAGCATGTTTACATAGAAGACTACTACAAGAACCGTAGGTGTTTACCCACAAATTCAGTTAAAATAAAAGTTAGGTAATATTTTTAAAATTTTATGTAGCACTTTTGTCTGGACGGATTACGTACTTCTTATTTAGCGAATGTTTTTGTAGACATGCCAGCTGAAGTTCCTGTCTTCCGAATCACGTCTTAATATCCCGTTGTCGTTAGCGATTACAAGCCGCGTATTTTAATCCCTGAATTGCAATATATTACAATTACATGCATGCACGAAATATGAAAATAACACCGTACAAGAATCTCAAACGAACACGAACACACGAGAAGCTCAACCTGAAACACCCGCAACGCAAATGGCCGCTCTTTGTTTTGGTTGCCGGACGTCATAATATCCCATTGGCGATTACAGGCCGGGTTTTATAATCCACACATTACAATATATTACATATATGCACAGAATAATAAAGTTAACACATTATAAGATATCAAACACACGCGAACGCGGTAACGTTTCACACTCGCAAATGGCCTTGCTTTGTTTTGTTTTCAGGTCGACTGATAATGGTGCGGTTGTTTGTAAATTAGTTATAAAATTGTGCAATTTGAATATAATAAAATAGTTAACTGACTAATGCTGGATACGAAGCCGTGTTATTATATTACATTTCCTCCAAAATGCGTACTTAGTTTTCACGTATAATACACACTACTTTCAGCGTCGACGATGGAAGGTAACCGATTTGTTGATCAGGGCTGCCACTACTACTTTATCAGGTCATACGGTCAAGTCCAGTTGTTTTAAATGGTTGCCACGTGTCTGGCACGTGTTAAAAATATTGGTAGCATCGGCTGTTAAAACACAGAATTCTTACATGGGATAGACAATACCTTAACTGTTGACATGTTTTGATTGCCAGCTGAAAAACACATGGTGGTGGAAGGATACGTAACGTTTTTGTTTACATAGCCCTACTTTTACTATCTGTCAAACAATGGAATTCTTTTACGGTATGGACAGTATAGTATTGTTGCAACAGAATCCAAAGTCAGTTGTAATTTTCTTTTGGTTATTTTTAGAGCTCAGACAAGTAAGGTAATTTGTTTTCAATAATCGCTGCACAAAAGTCTTACTAGGATTAGGTGGGCAATTTTAAAGGAAAATTATTTCATATTGTAGCATTGGATAGCCTACTCTTCCAGTAGTTCAGTTAATATAACTCAAAATTTTACATACCGTATAAACCCACGTACCACCCGCCCCTGTGTAAGACCCACACCCTGATTTTTAGAATGACATTGTGGGATAAAAAGTTTTGGAACAGATCTGTGTGTAGAAAATCGTTTTGTATGAGAAGGGAGTTTAGTTTTAAACAGTCACAAATATTAAAGAATTACAATGTAAAATGTATATTTTTTTGGTCACGATATTTAATAACAATGACTAATAGAAGCCGGGTGAGTGCTGCGTGGCACTGTAGCGAGCGACAGATAAGATCTGACTGGCGCGAGCGTGACCTTGCCAGCCTAGCTGTTGCCGTTTGCTCTCTCACTCCCGCCTCCTTGTCTCGCGCTCGGCAATGAACGATCGATAAGGCACGCGTCTCATCCCAGTCACGCGATAATTTCCGGAAACTTCGCTGCCGCACCACGAAACGCACGTCTTTCACCACTGGCCATTTGTAGTTTGTCTTTATTCTTCCTCCAATCTCAAAAACACGATTCGCCGACATCGAATTTTCTTCCCACAGCACGGTTACCAAACTCTTCCGCTTCACTAATAATCTTTAATTTTTCCACAACTGTGAATGAACGCAGCCTCTTATGACTCATTTCTACTTTCAGCTATGAATACACGTATGAAATCACTTGGTACCGGAACTTAACGGTATGTGCTGTGCTTCGTTATCATGCTCGAGATGTTTGTGCGCAGCAAGCTGCAATGTGGCAACACCGAATGGAATGTGACCTTCGCTGCTGGCTCTACATCCCACCCCCTCCCCCTCCCAACTCACTTCGCTCCACCCGTCCATTCCATCCTATCTTTAACCGTCTGGCGTCTGCACTCTGCACAGTGCACAACACAGTCGCGCGGCTGACATCATTCCACATGGTTATCACAGCCGTTACGTGAATTAATTAGGGTAAGTCATTCGTCAAAAAACTAGGGTTCACTCTACCTCGCACAATACCTTGCTTAAGGATAATGGTGGCACGTTGTACTACGGCAGTGCTTTTACATCAGTGCAAAAACGGCCCAAGTGCAGTTTGACCTATGTACCACCCGCACCCCACTTTTAGAAACTTATATTTTCGCAAAAAGGTGCGGGTGGTACATGGGTTTATACGGTAATTTACTGTATATTTTCCTAGGTATGCTCAAAATTGTAGAATTTATTGGCATTACAAAAAACATGTTTTTTAATTTCAACTTGACACCTAAAAAGTGTAAATAATTGCAGCTTATTTTTTGGTTATAACAAACTGAAGTTGCAAGAGCATACGACAGTGCAAACACACATCTTTAAACTAAAAAAAAAAAATGAAAGCATTAATTCAATTATTTTTCTTGTTGCCTTCAATTTTGTTCTGCACTATAAAATCATAAAGAGTTAGTTTGAGTTTAATGTACCAGACTATCGAAAAAACTTACCTTTTGTGGGTAGGGCCTACAAAAAAAAATTGTCGACATATTTTTTGTAGACTACATAGCAAAAATTTGCACTCTCACAACCTAAATGGAAATAATATAACAACAAAAAGCGTAAGCAATAAACAAACATGGGTAAGACTAATTTCCCAAAATAGCTTAAAAGCTTTAAATCTTTTGGCAACACATATGATTAAACACATACACTTTAATGGCCGGGAAGTACATAGGCTTAAGTTTTCTGACCTTTTCTTTTGGTAATATTTAGGCCTACACTTTTCTAGCTGACAGGCACAAAATCTCACGCGGACTTGATATTAAATGGTTCCACTTACTTGCCATATCTATAAAAACATGGATTTTTTCGTAGAAAAATAATTTATTGAGTCTGCGACTTGAAAAAGCATGTTTACATATACGTCCACGACAAGAACCGTACAAATGTAACACAAATTCCATTAAAATAAAAGGTAGGTAACATTTTTTAAAATTGTCTGGAGCACTTTTCTCTGGATGTATTCATGTATCGTCTTTGTTAGTGAACGTTTTTTGTAGACATGTCACGATGCTGAAAAGCTGAAAGTTTTCCTAGTTCCCTCTTCCGAAACGCGTCTTAAAATATGCAGTTGTCGTTGGCGATTACAGGCCGTGTATTTAAATTCCTGCATTGCAATATATTAAATACAGTAAAACCCTGTTAAGACGTTTATGAAGGGACTTTACACCACAAATTTTTTAGCTGGGAAAACATCTTAAATGGGAAAACTTATTTTAAAACTTAAGTCGTTATTGTTGTAGGTGCAGTCTATATTAAATTTTATTTCGGAGTCGCAAGGACAATTTAATTAAATCCCTTATTTACACTTTTCAGGGGGACAGAGCGAACAAGTGTAAATAGAGGAAAGGGTAAATTAAGGGAAACCTGGTAAAACTCATTCAGCTTACCTTACTTAGTGCTTTTGTTTTCATGTTTAAAAAACTCTCTTCAGGTAAAATCGAAGTGATAGTATCCATGCAAACAATGCATTTATCATATATTGTAACATAAAACTTGGTATAGTTTAAGTTACCAATACTGGAATTGAATATACTGTAATGGGAAGATTCATGGTACGTGCACATGCCATTTAAAGAGAACACCTTAAAATGTTAATAAGAGTTTTTTTTTTTATTATACCGTTTGGTTAACACTGTTCAGCATTTTACAAATTTTCTGCAATGCTATCGCGAATTTAGACTGTTACAGTACGCATTTGAAAGGCGTAGAAAGTTCTTTACTCAGGTCAACAAATGTTTTCACGAACTCATCACACTTCTCCATGATCATCAACTGTTTTATCGATAATGCCTTTTTTTTATTATATTGCAGTTATACAACCATCTAAACACGCTGCACTAAAATGGAAATGACTTTAAAACACATCTTTTCATAATGTAACATTTTCAAACACATTTCGCAAAGTTTAGGTTAGTTATCATTTGCGTAAATGTGAAAACAAAGACAAACGAACGCACGTAAAGAGATCAATGTTGCCAACGCAGGTACAACGATTGATAGCGTTCAATACAATCGATAGTGCTAGCGGTGGCAATTCTCTTGCCGCCATCTTGAATTTACTGTGCTGTGAGCGCAAGCATTACACGCGAACACGGTCAACCTGCTACGGGTTTGCACGTGATCACCAATGGCAGATTGTATTTATTCGTGTTACGCGCATGCGTTGGCCATCCTGAGTGTACCTGCTCGCTGTCTGTGGAACGCTACATCTCACGTCAGTTATCTATGATGACAGAACAAAATCGTAAACAAATGCGGTATTTTTCTTGTATTTGCAGTTTCCTTTCAGTTTGTTTACTAAAGAAAATCACGTACATTACTTTTAAATTAAGTTTTTTTACAAAAGTTGACCGTATTGTGCGGGAAGTCAGGCACGTGGCAAAATGTAATACATATGTGGGAAAATTAACCATGGCTCTTATGACAAAAGTGAAGGGACCAAACGAAACAAACTACTCAGCTGGGTAAACGTATCTTGTGGGAACGTCTTAAGCGAGTTTTATTGTATTTGCACAGAATTTATAATACATAACATCATAAAATAAAAGAATTACAAACGCACATGAACACATGAGAAGCTTACGTAATGGCATGCTTTGTTTTGGTTGCCGGTACAGGTATGTTGATGATGGTGCGGTTGTTTGTAAAATAAATATAAAAATCACGCAGTTTGAATAGCATAAAATAGTTAACTGACTAATGTTGGATACATAACTGTGTTAATATATTACGGTTCCTCCAAAATGCTTACTTATTTTTCACATATATTACACACTACTTTCAACGTCGACGATGGAAGCTAACCGATTTGTTGATCAGGGCTGCCACTACTGCTTCATCAGGTCATATGATCACATCCTGTTGTTTTAAATGGTATGTTATTTGGCCACGTGTTTGGCACGTGTTAAAATACTGGTAGCATCTGCAGTCAAAATACAAAATTCTTACATGGGATAGACAGTATTATACCATTTATCACACTAAATTTACCTGTTTTGTTGAGACGAGCCAAGTCTTCCACATTCAGTTTCCTAGTGCCAACATCCTTCTTGTAGGCATATGGGGCAAACAACGTCCTGTTGGTGAACTTGTTTCGCTCCCAGTACATTCCGGCAGACCATATCTTGGAATCGCCAAGAACGAGTGCAAGTGTTTCCCCAATCATCTGATCTTCAGACAGTGGACGATCCACAACGCGTTTGCCAGAATATACTTCTTTGGGATCAGCTATCTAAAGTATTTCAAAACCAATGAATTTAACAAACATTTTTATATTTAATTAAGTAAATACTTTAGTCTTATTTTAAGTATCTGGTTTTGATGAAGTAGAGCTAGCCATTGTAATAAAAATTACATTACTTTTAATTTGCATTTTCTCACTTGGAATATTTAAAAATTATAATTATAATAATAAAAAACTTCAGACTCGTTACGTAATTTAACAGCTCCATAAATAAAGTTTTTGTTCTAGAAAAAAGATAAAATATTAATTGAATACACTTCATAGATTTTTTAAAAATGTGATTATTTTAGTTTGTCTTGTTGTTCCTCTGTTTTGAAGTAGATCAAAAATGTATCTTTTTAGTGTTTAAATCTTGCCCTGCTCTGGGTGTGTGCAAGGTTGGAGAAGGATGAAGTGGGGGAGGTGGGGAGGAGGAGTTTATTTCTGATTGTGTGTACACACACACACACAGATACATTTATAAACACTGAACACACTTTTACCATATTTAAACATCCAACTTTTTTTAATAATCTGAACTATTGCAGTAACACACACTTTATTTTATAAGAATGGCAGGAAATAGGCCGCTAGGCTAACAAAGTAATGTAACAGACAGAAGTACAATATCAACTGTAAGTACTTGTAATTCTGTCTGTTACATTACTTTACATACTTTATTCTGGTTTCGATTTGCATTACTTTCTCATTCAGGGTTGATTTATGTAACAAGCAAAATAAATGAAAACAACATTCAGTAATTCACTTCCAACTATACAAGGAAAACAGCAACCACTGTTAATGGTGAATTATAATATGCAGTAACTGCTAGCGATTTTTTCCAAAGTTAGAATTTTTAGTGCTTACTTAATCCTGAATGGCATACAACACAGTTTCATTTTAATTATAAACCAATCCCATTCCACGTAAGAAACTGAAAATTTAGAGATCTTTTGCAAAATGGGAATAGGACCCCTTCTACCCTATTAACTGTTTGGTTAATTTCAAAATAAAAACTTTGTGCAAAGTGTTTCCACAGTCACCAAATTCCATATTTCACAAAATTCAAGTTACAAATTAACAATACAGTGAACCATCGATAATTAGGACCTCGATCTCCCGGACTTCGGATAACTCAAGACAGAATTTTTAAAAAAAATTTAATAATTTTTAATTAATTATTTCTTGGTTAAAAGACATAAAAAAAACATTTCTGCTGGATTTAAATTCATCACATTATATTTTAGAACAGTATTAAACTTTATAACGCAGTCATCCATCACTACTTAACGTATAATAATCCCACAGTAAATATCTGGCAAGTTCTGTGTGGTAAAATGTTGCTAGCGAGGTGCGCGACGCGCGAGTAATGATGCAACGTAGCAGGCCGACCTCTCATTCTTTATCTTTCCTCCCTCTCCTGCCTGCAAGACAGGCACGCACGTGTGTCGTAAACAAACATTTCAGCATGGTGCTTGTGAAATGACGGTAACTACGGGCTACAATGACACATATACGGAAAATTATTTTGTTCTAGTATGTGCAAATGAATTCAGGGCTACAAAACAAATTGTTCCGAACATTTAAAGAAAAATTAAAAATCATTGCTTCGCATTGCGATGCAGAAAAATTGGTGAGAGGGTTTTACGCCCCTTTAACAACTATGTTTTCAAGAGCCGATGTGGGTGGTGAATGAACAACACAACAGCCATGCCCAAGCCGAACACGATGAGTCACGCTCGCTGGTTGATGATGCTCTGTAGATAACATAACGGCGTCTAGAGAGTTGTAACGTTTTAAGCATGAATCGGATTTGTTTATAAACTACTTCACCGGAAATAATAGCGTGCATGTAATGGACCGTAAAATGTAAACGTCTTATGCGGGATAATTTTAAACAATTTTCATTGAATGACGCACGTGAATGGATTAACACGATTTTGTAGTCTTAATTTTTCCATGTTTACTATACACCGACAAAATCTTTCTATTTATTTTTAGAAAAAATGGTCACGTTATGAACGAGTAAATATAGAAAAAAATGTACATTTGTTATATTCTACACCAAAAAAATGTAGAAGGTAATTTTTTTTAAACCCCTTATAATAGCCACACCCCATTTTTTGGGGCCTAAAATTTGGTCAAAAATATGTGGCAATTACGCGAGTAAATACGGTAACTCTTTAGAACATTATTAAAATTTTATTGCTTTATAATATGACAGTGTAAGAATAAAGATGTAAATTATGTGTTCTATGATGCAATTTACATACATAAAATTAAATTTAAAAATTAGTAGTGATAAAATGTGTTCACATATTTACATTGACCCAGAAGGATTGTTAATTACAGTACCATTTTTATTTGTGCATACGCAGAAAATTATTTTTGTACCTTTGTAACTTTGTAGGAGTGTAGAGTAACTATCAGGCTAGCAGCTGGCTGCTGCCTCTACGCTGTAACATACGGATGTAAGGTATTTTTCAATATAAACATCTTGTGTGAGATGCATGTGGTCACGTGTGGTGTTTGTATTGCATGAGACTGTACCGGTTGACCTTGACTACTTCCGCTCGCACCTCCATAGCATATCTCCAACGATCATTTCTTATCTCTCTCACATGTGCAGGCATATTGGCTGTCGCCAGCCAGACGAAAACTTTTACGTGATAGAAGCGTGCCTTGGTGCCAGCTTCTAGCACAGAGATAAAAAAAGGATCAGCCAGGAAGTAGCAGCGTAAAAAAATAAATAAAGATCTGACTGCCTACATTGTTTGACATTCTTTCATAGTCCTCCACGTTAGCGTTCATTTTCCCACTGCAAGGCTTGATACGATAGTTACGTACAAAACATTATTTATTGCAGCCTCTTTTGCTTGTAGAAATGATAGCGTACTAATTTCTTCACGTTTCTTGTGATTAATGACTGATTACCCCACCTACCTGGACACCCCTCGATAACACTGACAAATCGTAACTCGGATAGCTTTTCCCCCCTTTTAGTCCGAGTTATCGAGGGTTCAATGTACTTTGTATATTCAAGTAAAGTCGAATGTTGAGTTAAAACGATAAGTCTAGATACATGTTTAACTCGTCAATATTTATGTAAGGCAGGACATAAAATATGTGGTCCTTCCCATAGTGCCTACAATTTTTATGAGCCAACAGAACCTTGTGCCAGGTTGCTTGTAGCCTGCACAATGCATATTGAGCAGTTGTTGTACAAGAGGAGAGATTACCTGCAAGAATGCACTGATGAAGTTCGCCAATCTAACTGCCATTTTTGCTTCATTCTCAAACTGCTTCTCTGCACCGTATGAAATGTCACCATACAGTACTAAGTCTTGCGGATGATAGCTGCAAAAAAAAATTTACCTTACCTGTTATTCATACAAACAGTGATGAATTGTGTATAAGTATGTTTATATAAACATGTAAAGCAGTTAGTTCACCCATATTGCATATGCATTGTGGCACGTCAACCTGCCCTAGGACACATAGTCCACAAGTAAAGTAGCTCAGTACATCTTAGGGGTTTGTGAAGACATTACAAAGGTATGGATTCGTACTAAAACACTGCAACAATGTGAGACATAATAATTAAAAACTGTGAAACTTAACAAAATTTTATAGACAAAATTTCCAAACTTGATCAAATTACATCTACCTGAACAGACTGTCGCACCACCCTTTCAGTGATCCAACTATACAATAAAGCTTCACATTTTCCCAGTTTTAATATTGAGTACAACAAAATGGCGACTACCAATAAAGTTGCACATTTTACTTAGGTCTTTAGCCTCAAACTGCAACCAACAATGAAAGCAAAAATAAGAACTATGTATAATGTTCCACTGCACCACAATCCCAGCACTTCACCAACAATACTTGATCAGATGTCATGTCCAAACCTCCTTGCCTCTGCTGTATGTCTACCAACTACATCTAGATAACAACCAAGCCAAAATTTGCAGGCTAGCTACACTTGCATCGTCTGTCGGTTGTGCCACAATGCTACAACATGAGTCAACTGTTAAAATACTACACTAATTGCACTATGATATCTTTTTCTATTTTAAGTGTTAATACAAGAAATTTAAGGCATTTTGTACATTTATATCCTGTAAGGATACCAGACAGCCAGGATACCACACCAAGGATATAGACTTACAACTGGGCTCCCATAGGCATCCACTTGCCTCGAAAGATGACTTAGAATAAAACTCTTACAATGGAGAAGCACCAGAATGATAGGGGGTGGGGGAAACGGTATAACCCTGAGAAAACTAGCCGGCCAGTGGCATTGTCCGGCACAATTCCAACAAGCAAATATCTGGGGACCAACCCTGCCGGAAATCGAGCCCGGATCACCTTGGTAACAACAATTTTCCTTCTAATCTACATTCTTTGCTTGAATTACAAAATAATAATAATAATAATAATAATAATAATAATGCACACACGCAGTTAAAAAATTTATTTGCTGAAATATATATACTATATTTTTTTAAATGTTCTACACTACTTAAATAGCACACACTTGCAACCTTCTGAAAAAAAAATTAATAAATAAGTAATTTAAAAAAAAGGAAAATTAATAAAAAATTAAAAGTAGGGAATTGCTTTAAGCTTTGGTGACAGCTAAACAAAAATTAAATTCCAAAGAAATCCATGTCATGGATGACATTTTCATAACTTATTTGGTGGACTGACATGGAATGACCCTATATTGTTACCAAGTGTGTATAGTGTTACTAGGTGCCGACATTCTCGCGCACCTATCTCACATAAATACAATCATAATTCCAGCTACCCGTGACTATTCTGACTTCAGACATCTCTGCTTCAATTAGTAGTTTCCAACACAGACTCATACAACCAATACCCTCCACACAACCACAGTAGTTTCCACCAATGCGACAGTTTCCTGCCTCCCAATGAAAGCATAACTGGCAAGACTTCCAAACACCATGGTTTGCTCATAAGCAAGTATTGTTTTAATGTACAATATGCTACGTTTATTTTTTTCTGTCCTTTCTCACCTTCTGTCCGTATCTACGATGATTAAAATGGATTAATGAAAGACTGATGATGTGCCCAGCTAGCTAAAGAAAACTCACATTTCTCGCCATAAAACAATTGCCGACAAACCCACGCACCTCGGGTCGCAGATTCCGTTGACGAACTACTTCGACTTATGTTAGCGAAACAATTAAGTATTTTCTCCAGTGTTAAAAGATAATTGACGTGAGTTGAGTTATTTGGGAAACGGCCGCGACTACTCGGAAGTCCACTCGACTGGTGACCCCTAAGTACGCTGTCCACCGCCCCGTAGTTTGACGGCTACGAAGAAATTATCCTTTTCTCACCGGAGTTAAACACGTGTTGCTTGCTTACATATTCGTGTCACTCCCAGCATCCCGCGTACTCCTCTGTTAGCCACGCGTCCCTTCCCCACCCCCGAGCACAAGGAGGTGACGAAGTTCCTCTCAGCCAATCAGAGAGAGGCACCTTACTTCCCGCAAATGCATGAGTCCACTATTAACGGCCTACATTTAATACACAAAATAAAGTTTTACATTTTAATATTACATTTTAATATCAATAAAATACATAAATAATCTACTTACTGTTAAATATTATTTGCATCTCTTAATTAATACATTATTACTCTAAGTACATATTTAGTTACCAGTGGTCAGGGGAACAAGGAGTTGGAGAAAGAGCAGGAAGAGAGAGAGAAAGAGAGTGAGAAAGAGAGAGAAAGAGAGAGGAAAGAAAGAGAAATAAATAAGAGGATGGGGGGGGGGGCAAGGGCTATTCTTTCTGTTCTAGGACCACATGTGGCTTTGCAGCTGGCCTTCCAGATCGCCAGTCTGACGGTTACTTATTCACAAAAACTATAATTTACATATGTGAACTTATGCTAATTACATTACCATATTTGATCAAGTGGCGCTTTGCAGGTTACAATGATACCAAACAAGACATATTAATTGTATAATTTATGCTAGTGATAGTTTTAGGTGTTTTTAATTACTATGGATGGCGCATCACATACTCCTTGATGTTTGACGAGTACGTCATACCTGTATATACCTTGGACCATTGCACTGTAATAAATATTAATGTTGAAACCATTTAATTGAAACTATTGCCTTTATAGAAAAATTAGAAAAATGTCTTAAATTGTAGCTTATCACTATATTTTATAGTATACATAAAATATTCCCATTACAAATACTTTCTTTTAAGTAAAATGTGCATAAACTATGCCTATTGCCTAACAGCACAAGACAAATGTCTGGGCACGCAATGCAGATCCATAATATACAATTTGATTAATTATTCAATACTACTGTATAAATGTTTCAAACAAATAAGAAATGTTGTCACAAACGTATATTTTTGATACAATGTGGTGTGTACTTACAGGCTGCAAGTCTTCTCATTCACACCCAGTATAAATTTCAAAGCTTGATCAATGTTCAACTTTTTCATGAATAGTGATGAAGGTCCTTCTGTGTAGTTACGGTACTCATAGAACCTATCAAGGTACATTTCTTTCATGTTCTTCTTTGCTTTCTGCCATTCAACTGGCATCTTATGCACCCCTACAACATAGTCCAATATAAACATATACAGTATTTCCTTAAGCAGGTTAGCTACATAAACCAAAATTATTGCAAGGCCCATAAAAAAATACTTATATACAGGAAAAATAGGGGGAAAAAATACAATGCTATGAAATCTGGGAACTAGCAAAAAAAAGAGAGAGAGAAAGTAAACACAATTAAGATGCTAGAGTACTTTTAAATAACGGCTGAAGTTGTAAAATAAAAAAGTTTGGAACAGACTGTGATTTTCAGGTAAGAAAGTGAGCAGAGTATTGTAGGAAGAAGAGGAAGAAAGGGGTTTAAAAACATTGTAAATTGTCTGTCATTATAACTGCCCTTACAAGTTCACTAAAAATAGCCAATTGTATACTAATTGTTATAACAAGAAATATGTGATACTAAAAAAAATATTGCAAAGAAATACCAGAATGGCATTTCTATTCCACAGCACACAGTGCTCTTGAAATGAGTCACAAATAACTATCACCTTCTTAATAAACATTAATGATAGGTATGCCACAGCAGAAGCACACACATCTTTGACAGCCGAGAAATATACTGGTCAGAGCCAACAAACAACAGACAGAAACTTCAGGTTGCCCTCAGCTGGTGGTATTGAATGGATAACATTATTTACAGTCAAGTCTCCGGAGCCCTGGTTATTTTTTCTCTTTTCAAGCAATTTTCATCTTTCTGCACTTGTTACGATAAACGTAGCAGTACAGGTTTCCTAGTGCTCAAAAGTTAAGGTCCACAGCAACAATAAAGTATAATTTTGTTATTTTTGAAGGGAAGATTTACGAAAGTGTTCAGCTTACAATATACACAATAAAAATGGGATACATGTCCCAAAAATACAACAATCACACTAGGTTTTACATCATCAAACAAGGTCTTGTGCTCAAAGGGCATCCTGGACGAATTACAATTTTAAATGACCACCATATTTCTGACAGTATTAGCATACTTCCATGTTGGTTTGAACTTTCTGTGACATAGTATCTGTTGCTAATGAGCAATAATGGAGAAGACCGATGGTGTGTCCAGTGGCAGTCTGGGCCAGAGGTGTGTGGGTGGAGAAGATTATCCCTCCTCTTTTCCTGTTCTCACTACCACCCGGTAAAATAAGTGTAGCGGAAGGCTACACTTGGTTGTAATGATGATGTAGATGGACATATTTTGTGCCGGCACAGAGATGAACTCTGGAGAAGGATTGTTTACAAGTTTATTACAAGATAAGTGATTAGTAATAATTATGGCCCTTTTTACAGCCTTTCTGTAAATTGTATTGCATTTATTTTGTAACATACATTTAATTGAGGAAAGTTTTGGGACTGTCTTTTGCACGTTTGTCGCAATCTTCAGTTTTATCAGTATTGTGTTGTCATGGGTGACAGATCCGCACATGAGCACAAGTAGTCATATTGAAATTTTTAAAAATGTAAATTATGATAGTACAGCATATGGTGGCAAGAGGTGAGTTGCAGAGCAATACCAGGGGGATACCTCATAGATAGGTACTGTTTTGTGGCTCATTTCTACGGCTACAGAAAGTTTAAAATTACATATTAGGTACATACTATTACATATTAAAATTAACTGGTAAAGTTTACCTCGAAAAATATACTTTTAAAAAAAATTTATTGAATCCTTTTTTGTTTGAAAGGTAAATGTCACACACTGATCTTTAATGAAATAAGCACTCATAACAACATTGATTTTCCATTTACACTCTGTGATCACAAGTTAGGTAAACACTAGTGACAACTCTTGGCGGTGCAATTACTTTTCTAGAGATGTTTATATGCTAAAACCACATATTTGTTTTACGTACATCCAATCTTCTGACAGTCGAAGCCATTGTAATACTGTTCCACACTTGCCCTCTCTATAATCTCTCCAAGGTATGGGCGGCGAACCATTGTAGGCAACCTGTAGCCGGGGTTACAACGGCACTGGTAACCACCACGCCGGAACCCCCAGCCATTCAGCGGCTCACACTACAGCATACAAAATACAACTTCACAGCATCATATGGGGGTTATTCCTAATCAAATCACCCTGGCCATGACAACCACCACCAAGGATTTCTATTAAATTTTAAAGGCAGTTACAAAAACGCGCCTTTAAAGGTTTTACATTAATCCTTTAACTATATTAAAATATATTACACAGAAAAATTAATCACCATTTAAATAATTATATGTAATAACTTATACAAAATTATAAAACAGGCCAACAATAACTTATTTACGTTAACATTATGTACATGCTGCAAAGATTTTTCTAAATACGTATTCTATTGTAAGGTACACATCATATACTGTCTGCACGAAGTCCTGGCGTGTATGCATTTTTCTTTGTAAACTTCATGTACGCTACAGTAACACAGTATCAAACACGCTGTTTGGGAACAATACATATTACAAGTAAATATGCGACAACAACCGGAGGACCAGGAAAAAATAATTTCCGAGACACGAGTCAAGCGTGCAATGTCATTGATCCGCCATCTTTATTTACAGACTCCCAAAAAAAAGTTCCCTGCTACCAATATTCCTCCGCCATATAGTTACACATGATACACTACTAAATCACTCTGTCTCACATACACAACATTCAACATTCCGCCCACCTAAAATAACTATTTTAACATCAACTTTAAGGTAACAGTAACACAAAACAGAAAAAAAACACTGTTCAGGCATTGTTACTCATCTACAGGTACAGGACACAACTTGATGGTGGGACGTTTTAGGTCGCCGTTTGCAGTTTTCACTTTGACCACCCGTACGAGTCCATCTTGTCCTGGATAGACTTGTATAACTCTGCCTAAGCACCAGTTTAGTGCTGGGATATTGTCTTGCTGGACGATGACAAGATCA
>PNEQ01002073.1:0-12487 GCA_003012365.1 Medauroidea extradentata | reverse complement strand
GAACTAAATTTTTGAATGCGGACTTAACGATGACAAAATAAAGACTGTCTTTATAAAAAAAAAATAAGCTTTGAGAAACCTGTTGAAAGAAATTCTTTGCAAAAAAAAAAAAAAAAACAAGCTTTGTTCTTGTAAAAATTGCAAGGTATGTGTCAGTATATTTTCACATAAAGTAAAAAATAAAAAAAAATGATAACTTAGGTGTTTATTTTAGCCAAATCATAAATATTTCTTAATTGTATATTATCTACTGAATAAATACTTTACTTGCAATTTTTGTAGATAAAATAAACTAATTTATGTACACATCGGGACCCGAACCTATAGTCTTTCGCGTGTTAACTGCGCACTTAGCTGGAAGACCAACTCAACTCGCATGCTGTTTCTCTTTTTCGTATTTCAAATATTTAACTTTATTCATTTTGTAACACTTCATTTATATGTGTGTTACTTTATTCCAGCGAAATGCTTACCAGAGGCTGTGATTTTTACATAAATGTATCTTTCACAACAATACTGCGATTCTCATTGACTGCAGTCGTTTCCCAATCTTCCTTACAAAGAAAATACTTGTATCTTTGGTAATTAGTATCTATATGCTGTTCACAATAAAGTGAGAACTGCATAAAGTTTTCTTTGGGCCGTTTTGCAGGTATCTTTACTATTTAAATATTAAAACTTCCATGTAACTAAAAACTAGTGTAAAAGTTTCAACACTCTCAAAAGTTAACATCTGTTGGCCCAATAAAACATATTTTTAATTAATTATATGTTCTGCTGAGTGCTTAGTTTATAGTGAACCACCTATATCAAGAAAACGCATATTTTTACAATGTTAGTGAAAGTTCAAAGATGTTCGTTGTAACTTTAAACAAAAAAAAAATTACAGTGTATGGTTTATAAAATTACGAATTGCGTATTGTTTGATCACAAAATAAAAATTTTAATGGAGACGTACAAAACGTATATTTTCACGAAAATTTAAAAACAACTATGAGAAAATTGTCTGGATGCTTGAAATTGGTAGACAAACATGTGTGTGGGAGACGAGGGTATTCAAACAGAATTCTTTAGACCACCCATTGCAGCAGTATTTGGTCGGACAAGATGCTATCTGGCTAATATTGCTTCATAGAAAATGAAGTAGATATTCTCCTATCGAAATTATGAGTCCTTCACGGATTTACTTTGTTCATATGACGAAAACAAACTTGACTTGAATTTTGTAACATTCGAACCCGAAGAGTAATGTTTGTTACTTCTTACTCTAGTAATACACTTCTATCCTACCATGCAGTATCGAGGCTACCCTGGTGCTGAAATTAATATGTTGAGGGATTTCCTTTTAGTCCCACATAGCGATAACTTTAAACACTGTACCATCATTCACAAAATAATATCATCACTGCTCAGAAAATTCAGTAAGAAAAGAACATAATTTAATTATTAATGTTATATGTTCCGAATGAACTTGTAAAAATCAGAGTATAGTTTGGAAAAGTATTCACACGAAACCTTATTTTACTGTCTCGCACTGAAGGTGTGGGTAAGCTAGAGAATGACATTGTATACTATAATTACTATGCGTGAAGCACCACTCAAAAGATTTCAGTAAATTTTGTATTTCAGTAACGCGAACTGATTAAAGTTCACTGTGGGTTGATGAGGCAAGGAGACATACAGAGGTGGAAAATGTGTTGTATTAAACAAGTTTCTTAAAATATACTTTTCTTAATTGTGTTTTAAAAGGAATGCAGATTTCCTTTTTAAAATGTACCGTTACGTAACAAGGTTAACCACATCGTGTTGGTCTATTAAATCCTATCATGACGAGACTTCTATACAAATCGTGTTTCGATAGTGTAATGGCACCGAAGTGAAACCATGATGGCAAGATAAGGTAGTGGGATTTACGTCTCGTGGACAGAGAGGACATTAGACACGGCGACACACAACTTGGTACAATGACAGGAGCTGGGGAAGGAGTCGGCCATGGTGTTTTTTTAAGGAACTATCCCAGCATTCGCTTGGAGCGATTTCGGGAAATCATATGAAGCCATGATGAATTACAAACTTACAGTGATACACTTTTAAGTAGTGTAATTATAAAAATGGGTAAAATAAAGAACTCTTAGCGACATGAAGCTCAACAGTATATGTATAATATATATAGTATTTTCTCAACTGTCGTCATAAAATAGTTAAGGTTTAAATGACTCGCGCAAATTTATCAGTCAGGTGCGGTGGGATTTTTTTTTGTGTCAATGAATTGTTGCTATCATTCGTTACGAACGTCACGTTTTTGACTGGGGAAAATATATAAGATTTTTTTCCTTCCCGTTACCCTCCCTCATACATAACACCAACAAAAAAATTAGAAAACTTTTTTTCTGGCATTCCCAGCGTTTGTAGCTCGGTGCTTAGAGTTTCTCGTTTCCGTATGCAAACGGAATAGGTGGCGGGGTGAGGTAAGATAAGGGGTTTTAGCGTGTCGAACGGCAGGGGAATTTATACGTCCCCCCACAGACCGCGTCCCCGCTATAAGCCCTGCGCGCCGCCACCGCCAGCATGTGTAATGTGCGGCGGTATCGTGTATTGCTTCCGCTGCGTCGCGCCGCCGGATTGCGTATGCAAATGTGGCCGCCCCCCCTCCACGACCGGAGCGCCCAGGAGACGGACGCCTTCATTAACGCCCATCCCCACTCCCACCCCCATCCCCAGAGTACAATAGTTCCCTTTAGGTCGCGATGTTATCTGCGACGTTAAGGTTAATTCTATCGCATGTTCGGAAGTTCAATGTCATTAGTGCGGCAATAGACGGTTTCCACCGATAGTTCCGTTGGTAAGCGGACAACTTTATACTAGCGTTTATTGCGAAAACTACATCCTCAGGTATGCACACGAAGTTATCTCTATAAACGCCACAATGACATAGCCCACTTACCGATCCCAACGTTAATAGCGGTCGAAATTTTCCCTTCCCAAACTCAAACATGAGAAATTTTATTTTCTTCCTACCTGTGGTAGAATCAACCTTAGCGCCGTTGAGGCCGGGAGACTAAAGATTGTGCCTACAGTTGTGAATGTGAGTGAAGATATTTTGTTTAGCGCTCAACATCGAGGTCTCTAGCGCTGGTGAGAGGTGACATAGTGTGAATATGGAGCAGCGCCGAAATGAATGGTGGATCCCCGAGAAAACTCGCCGACCAGCGGCATCGTCCGGCACGATTCCCACAGGCGAAAATCCGGGGACTGACCCCGCGCGGGAATCGAACCCAGATCGTCTTGGTGGGTGGCGAGAGGTCTGAACCCTCGACCACCGCGGCCCCCTACATTTGTGCGAGTGTTTGCAGAAGTCACGGCCTTGGAAGCGGAGAAGTGCTAATGTTGGATGTAAGAAGTTGGTGGGAGATATCTTAACCTTTGAAATTCTAAACCAGACCCTTCAATCGAGCGAGGTGGCCCAGTGCACAGAAAAAAGAAGTTATTGTGGTGACCACAAAATGATTTGTCAATGTGGACCTCACAAAATAGTTGTGTGGTTCGTATAACCTTTTTTGAAGTCACTGCAAAACCTTACTAGGGCAGCAAAAAAGTTTGTGGTTACCATAAATAAAATCGGTGACGCCCATTACGAGAAATATATTTTTTTGTAGTGTGGTAAGCCACTTGACTCACATCCGAGAGTATCTGCGTTCAATTATTGGTACAGCCATATTGTTTTCGGTTTTCCGAAATCACTATCGGGAATTCCGGAATGGTTCAATATAAAGGCCATGACCGATTCCTCTCCCGTGTTCTATCTGTCACAACCATTGGTCCCCTTTTTAATAACGTCGTTGTTTGTTAGGCACAAAGCCTAGTTACCTGCCGACCACTCATTTACAGAAAGAAGAGAGACAGAAAACAAGCTCAGTCGTTATATTGAAGCGAACAGGTGCACTATTGTCGACTTTGCGTTATAATTTTTTAATGAGATTTACCACGCATACTTTGATTATTTTTTATTTATTTTTTATTATTTGGTATAGTGTTGTATCAACACCAACGCTTCCCTCACCCATTTACGGAAAAATTCCTCCTACGTGTCTGAGGGCAGCGGTGGCCGATAGGTCAGACCTCTCGCCTCCCACCAAGGCGATCCGGGCTCGATTCCCGGCGGGGTCGGTCTCCGGATTTTCGCATGTGGAACTCGTGGTGGACGATGCCGCTGGTCGGCGGGTTTTCTTGGGGATCTCCCGCTTCACCCGCCCATTCATTCCGGCACTGCTCCATACTCACATCATGTCATCCATCTCTCACGTCTGTTTATTAGTACAAACGTAGACATTCGTATTTCAACAAACGTTGTCGATTTTGTAATCTTACAGTACCAACCAAAAACAGGGACACCCGACCCGGATTCATAACATTGGTTGGAGCGACTTTGTCAATTTTTCCCTGAATGTAATCGCCATAAGCTTCATTTTTGTTCAAATAAACGTTTTTGTATATTTCGTTGTTTACAAGCTATGAATTTATGAATATATGGCAAAAGTAAAAAAAAATCACTACATTTTGCAGTATACAAAAGCTATTAAAACAAAAACTACTTCAGATAGGTTAATGTATTTTGTTTGTGTAGCATAAAATTTATGAACTTGAAATGATATGCAGGATTCACAGCGGGTAAAAATTATTTGGAACTTTTTTTTTTTTTGCCTTTTTTGTGAATAATAAACACACGGGAAAAACACTCAGAAACATACTTTTCACATCTTGGTGAAATCATGTTTTAGACACGCGGTATAAATGTTTCTGCTTCTGCTACTTCTTGCCAAACACATCTACTAACAAGCCTAAGTGGCAAACACACGGAGGCTAAGTCAATATCACAACAATATACACACGGAATTAGTGGAATATTTATACAGTTTTCTCTGTATTTTTAAATCTCCTCTGTGACTGAAAACGAGGGTGAATTAATTGTCATTTACTGTAATTGCTTTATAGTATTTTACGTTCATGAACATTCTTCTTCGCAAACAAAAGACATTAAGATACCTGAAGTAGTGTTTGTTTTATTAGCTTTTGTATACTGCAAAATGTAGTGATTTTTTTTTTACTTTTGCCATATATTCATAAATTCATAGCTTGTAAACAAAGATATATACAAAAAAATTTATTTCGACAAATTTAAGCTTATGACGATTACACTCAGGGAAAAATTCACTAAGTCGCTCCAACCAATATTATGAATCCGGGTCGGGTGTACCTTATATGTTTGGGTGGCTCTATGTTTTAATTGGTACTGTTTAAAATTACTTTCTTAAGAATCTCTCGTATACTGGTGTTATTTTTAAATTGCTACAAAATGATGTAGTACCATCAAAGTTCTAGCGGTAGTAGCTGCTATGTGTGCTAAATCACACTTTTAATGGTTGTCCCTATTGCTACAAGATTAAGTCATCACAATCGTACCAGTTTTTTGCCGGTTATTTAAGGAAATAAACTGTCAATCAGATTTCAGTGGCTAGACTGTGGCTAGTGTGTAACACTGTGCCTCGCTGGGGGTAGTACAGAAAACGTGAACTCTGCCTCGAAGCTATCGAACTTGTTGCAAATTAATGAACTGTTTCGCTCTCCGTGTTTGATTTACAACTGGAATATGGATGCTGATAATCAGTATTATGAATAATGTATGAGAATGTCAAACAAATGTATGTCTGGTGTGGACTCATCACTCTTGCACGCCAAGCTACGAAGCATTACATTGTTGATAGAACTACCACTACACACAAACTGCAGTCCGCGCGCCAGCTCCCTGGCAGGTATGTGTTTTTCGCCCGTAAATATACAAATAACACAACAAGGCCCAATAGTATGCGACACACATGCTAGCCGTAGTAACGTCGTCAGTTAGGACGTGTTTGATACTGTGTTACTGTAGCGTACATCAAGTTTACGAAGAAAAATTCATACACGCCAGGGACTCACAGCTGGCGCGCGGACAGTAGTGGCATTTCCTATCATTTGCAGCAGAAGTGGACTTCTTCGTGATACTTCACAAATATGTACAAGCTTGTATCTATTTAGAATAATTTGAAGTGTTAATACCTCGTTTATTCACACTGAAGATTAAAATAGTCGTAATAAACACGTAGATAATTTATAAATTTTTTGCGAGTTTTATTTCAAATAAGGGTCTTAACCTTTACGTTATTCTATCCATAAAAATAATTTGCTAATACAAACGTTCAAAATTTCTAAATACATAATTATGCCCAAACAACTATTTCTAGCCTCATTCTGGTTTAAGGAGGGTCGTTACAGGCGCCGGTAACTCGCATTATTATATTTGCTTTCGTGTTTATAAATGCAGAGTACAAGCCTTGTGAAATCACAAAGAAAGTAAATTGTCTTAACTTAGAGCAAGTACCATGCTATTATTTTAAAGCGTAACACTCTAAACAAGGTTGTTAATCTCTACAATACTAGACGCGCATCGATTATCAATGGTCGAAGGTTACGGCAATTCGGCACCGACATGTTTTGACTGTGATATAGTTTCTGAGTTTTGGTTGTTTGTAAGTGTGAAACGTAGTTCTTGGACGGAAACTTTTCTGAGAAGCACGATACTCGTATTAGACAGTTGTATGGTCGACTGCCCTGTGTGATAACCTCTGATCCTTACGTCGATGTAAATATGTCAGTTCTGAGCTCGTGCGCGGCCTCCATGTAAATACTTCATAAAGAAGTAGTGTCATTTATAAGAGCCAAGTCACACGCTTGGTAAATTAACTTACAGGTAGGATGTACTGATATAAGATGGCTGACATACATATAATAAATGCTCTATAAGTTGACGTGGCCATCTTTACCATTCAAATCTAGACCCGTATTCACAGCCTAAGACAAACACTTAAGGCTCGATTTCAGTCGCCATATTTAATTTTATTACTTTTGCTTTTTTTTTTTTTGCATTCTGATAATAAAAATGTGAAATCTGTGACTATACCACAAATTCTATTTACTTTGTGCTACAGTGCAAACATGGCACTTGAGTTAATAATGTGTAGTAAGGTCGCAATCTGTCGCGCAAATTATGACTGTGTAAAAAAATTGCCACACGGATTGCGGCGTAGTTATTTAAGTTAACAGCTAAATCTCAATGTCTGTACTGTGGCACAATGTAAATAGAACTTTGCGGTATAATCTCACATTTAACATTTTCATTATGAGAATTCCTTAAAAAGCGAAAAATAATAAAACTCAATATGGCGACCGAAACCGAGCCTTAAGAAGAATCACGAGGGCTCGAGGAGTTAAAAAGTCTGGAGAGTGGCTTGTAGGCACATGTCACTCACTACACTGTTCAGAGAATACTACTATAGCTTGGCGGCGACTTGGTCTGACCCCAACTCGAGTTGGCGTCAAAAATGTTTTTATTATTTGAAATTTGAAAATCCCCTATGTGTTCCCGCCTTCGGGTAGGGTCACATTGTGTACAACAGAACATCGAGCTGTGGTTTGGGCAGGCTGCTCGGCTAGCGAGACATGCCTGTTACCCATCCGGCTGGAAGAATGGGCGAAGTAAGGGTGAGATGAGTGTGGAGCAGCGACGGAACGATAGAGGGGTGGGGAAAAGGGAGTTCCCCGAGAAAACTCGCCGGCCAACGGCAACGTCCGCACGTTTCTCACATGCGAAAAATCCAGGACGGAACCTGCCGGGGATAAACCCGGATCACCTAAGTGGGAGGCGAGAGATCTGACCCCTCAACCACCGTGACCCTAATGTTTATTATTTAAAGTCATAAATTTAATCATACAAAAGCTTTGATAAAAATATGTTACCGGTGACGTATCAGTACAAAATGTGCATATACATGTGCGCGAGCAATTCATTTTACAGAGAATGTGTGTCAAACATGGCCTACGGGGTTTCTGGGATAGCACATTTTTTTATATTTTTATTGATACCAGGTGGCAAAAAAGCAAACAGCGAAAACAATTATTACTAATTTAGAAAGCGGTAGCTATTTCTCCTATGTAGTCTTCAGTAAAGTCGCTCTTACGAGCGTCTCGCTTCTTCTAAGACCGTCACTCTGATAAAGTCGTCTTACCCGTACGAGCTTTTTCTTATTTCGCATCCGGGTGACTCGTCAAAAGATTTGAAGTCGGCGCTCTGTGTTTCCAGACACAACCTCGTTCCTGTCTCCACGCTAGCTCTGCTTTATTGCCGTCGAACAAATAAAACTGTTCCATGTTCTGCTGGAAGATCTGCAGTTTCCCTACGTTTGTGGCGCGTGTATACAAAAAAGAAAGAAAGGAAGAAGAATGTCGCGAACCCTGCGAGTGACAAGTTCATAAGCTGCTTCCTGGCAACTTTTTCTGTACTCCCCGTTTATCCCCTTCCCCTTTCCCCTTACGTTCTCTACTGTGCTTGAATTTCGCGAGCTGGCGTGGTAATCTTCGCAGAGCTCGGGTCTGCATCTGCGTGCTACACTGTGCTTCCAGAGAAACCGTCCCCTCCCCCTGTACCACTGTTAAACTCCTCGCTCCTGCACTCGTCCTGCCACCCTCCACCACGTACACCCGCTGTTCTGATTCCCATCTCCTCCAGTTAATTTTCTTCTTCCGGCTGCGTGTCAACGTCTCCGCCAAGTGCAACTTCATAAGACGGGGGCGAGGCTTCGCGTTGTACGCTGAGTCTACCAACATGACTAGACACCACACTCTATACTATTACTATAGGAAACACTTCATTTTATGCTAGGAGAGACGCTTTTTACGTATGCAAAGACTTAAAAAAATCTTACTTCTTCACAAAATACTATTAAATTATAAACTTAATATGGTTCGAGTGGAACACTATCAAGTATTATTTATTTAATAATCATCGTTTAATGCTTAACAAAATACGTCGTAATTTTAATTTCCTTAATCAAATTACATTAAGTTACCATTTTTCCAACAGAAAGTTGCAGTTCTTACAGCGTTGCCATGCATGTTTAATATCAACTAGTTTATGGTCATTGGATAAAGTCAAGTAGCTACCAGGTCCGAAGTCACTGATGGCATTGTTTCAGAGAGTGAGGTTCTGATGTGGAACCTGGGTTATCCATGATTGCGTATGATAATATGTGAAAGCGTATGTTAGATTCTTTTTGTATTTATATTTACTCTGCGGTTAACCTTCTATAATAAATAACAGAAATTAAACATCGAAGAAAATGCATGAGTAAAGCCATTAACATGAAATAATCATAAACAGTTTCTCTAAGTTTTCAATATTTAATTCTTGCGTCAGCCGAATAAATAATTTAAGGACAATTTTAACAGAGTATAATGTATATGTCTGTAAAATTAGCCAATGTGTAAGTAGTTGTAACTAGCGAATATATTCAGCTACTAATTTTACTGTCGGGGGTCTAACAATGTGTCTTCACTTTTCTTGAAAGAAAAAGAAAGTCATTCAGCCGCATACTTAGGAAGAAGAAAAATTAAAGATCCTTTTCTTGTGTTAGTCGAGTGAAATATCACTCCTCCTATTCCATTTGTAGATGCTCACTTGTTCAGTGAACAATGTTTCACACAGGGTGAAATGCAGAAATAATATACGAGGAAAACACTAGACTTCATGAATTAACTGTGAACTTTTTGTAGATTTTCTTAGAGCTTCGGCTAAATCCGTAATATTAGTATACGAGTAACTTACATCACATATAAAAAAATTGAGGGTGCAATTGTATTTTCTTTTATGTGCAACAAATAAATAGACGTACTACCCCTAGCCACAACTAAATTACTTTTTAACACATACGTAAACAAAATGTGTTGTCGTGACAAAACTTCCGGAACTGTTTGCTATATAGACTAATTACAAAGCCGTATATTGTCCCGTTTGTAGTTCAGACATTTTCTTTCTAAATAATAAGAATAATAATTAGATATAACGTGACGTATTGTTTACGCAGTGCATATATATTTTAATACATTCACTAATATTTTGAATAGTCTAATTTCTAGCGAAAATAAGAACGCTAGATCTGTCAAAAGAACTTCTAAAATAGTCAGGTTGATAGTTGCTTAGTTGTTCACTAAGAAAGTATAAAAGTAATCAAAACGTACTGTATTAAAACATAGTTCATAAAAATCTCACACCGCAATAAAACATTCTTGCAAAGTACTATCACTTAAAATTGAAAACTTTAAAATATGACAATTTAATAGTATGTATGCAAATAGTTTGTTTCAAATAAATTTGTATGTAAAAATTTCAAATATTTTCACTAGTTTACTTTAAAATATGACAATTTAATAGTTTGTATGCAAATGCTTTGTTTCAAATAAATTTGTATGTAAAAATTTCAAATATTTTCACTAGTTCTCTTCTTTAGAGAGAGTAGGCCTACTGTGTTATCAGTTGACATAAAAGAAATAGCTTCACGCAATTCACGGCAACACTTATAGTCCCGTTAAGGTACAATCTGTAAATTAGTAACTAGGTTACAGAACAAAGCCGTATTGACTTGCTGGTATTTAACAGAGTTATTTGGAAAGAGACAACTGCAAATTTTAAAAGGCCACGTTAAGAACAGGAGAAAATGAAAAACAAAAATATTCGCTTTATAGTAAACACACTAAAGAATTAGGCTTAGAATGTTTAAAAGCCCTGAATACTTTTACTTATATTCCATGGCCAAATTATAATGAAATATGTTAACAGTTAACAAAAAATAACATACCGCACAATTTTATTCAACATAACATTAATATTTACGCTTTGGCGTGTGAATATTGTAATTATGTACCTAACGTAACAGCATACTTTTGTTTCACCAGCATAAAATGTTTCATTTAAATCCATTTACTTATTCAAAAAATTTTGTACAGCAACCTCGAAGAAAAAGTAAAGGTAATATTATGAAAATAAACACTTGCCTAAGCTATCGTAGAATTAACCAAATATTACATAGAATATCTACGTCACATTAAATTCGGTAGCATTCGGTTGAGTGTACGTGCAGATGTAATTGTATATATATGCAACCAATGCAATTAAATGCTCGTATGCCAACTATATTTGCTAAGTATTAATATTTCTGAAGATGTGATAAAATCTATTATACATTTCTTTGAGTACAATCTTCAAAACAAGCACAGGTTTTTAGTAATCAAAGTGCAATTTAGTGACAATAAAGGTTTCACTAGTTAGAGTAAACAAAAATGTGGACGAATTCAAACACATAAGAACAAAAACATCTTATATATACGAATTTCCAAATAAAAACAAGGAAAACTACAATTGTAACTCTCTTCAAGTTTCGACTATGCGGTCAGATGAAATAATTGATTTTGTAGTTACTCTTCTAAAATAAGGCGTGAGATTAAAGCTGAATTTTTTTTCCTTCCTACAGTGTCTCCTACTTCCCACAAGATGAACGCTCCTTTTAGGTTGACATGTAAATCAGCATATCTGGTTTACATACACTCTTTTCTTGCAATGGCTAACCTTTAGTAAATACACAAATAAAACCTTGCTGAGGCCCCACACTCGAAATAAGGGTTACAGAAATGGCTGCACGACATTCATTGCTGAAAATACGGTGTCCGCTTCTGGATTATTTTCACCCTAATATAGTATGTCCCAATAAAAAGGCGTATTTGGGATGACAAACATGAACCAGCTATAGGGAAACAAATCCGGATAACTCAATCCAGACTGATCTATAGCACCTACCTTGTTTGGTTGCGCACCAGTGCAAATAGTGAGTTATCTCTTACAGTGTGTATTGTCCGTTAATTAGTTCGTTTGTCGGAGAATTTGTATAAATGGTCATTGATTAGAAAGCTTTGTTATGTAATAATACGAAATCAGTGATGCGGTAGCGTCGCTACTCCTGCAATATCAAAGACCTATGCAGTTACTGTACACATGCGGATCTGTGGTATTCCCTTGCGTGTTAGTGTTTATAGGCCATGCGCCGTAAAATACGCCATTTTAAAGCCTTGGCTATTTTTCCTTCTTCAATTCAGTTTCTTCCAGCCACTTGTTTATGTAAATTTAACAACGAATCGAAAGTACTTGACATAGCGTACTCCAAGGTAATATCTGTGAAGTCAGAGTGAAATGTATTCTTAAAACGACGGAAAATAACATAAACTAGGCATTCATGAAGTTGATATCCAAATCAATAATAGTAGTAAGATTTAGCCGGTTCTGGCACATGGATTCGGTGTGTGGCACAGTGTGGCACCACCCGCCATGTTGTGACGTCACGGCCCCGACCGCCATGTTGGATGACATTGACCTTTAACCTTGACCTTGACCTTGACCTTAAGTGTCAAATTACCAAAATTTCCCAAAATTTCGAAAATTTCGAAAATTTAAAAAAAATTCAAAAATTTCCAAAAAAATTTCAAGAATTTCAAAAATCCCGAAAAAAAATATTACCTCCATTTTGTTTCCGGTCACCATATTGTTTCCGGCTGCCATCTTGGTGTT
>PNEQ01002072.1:0-38411 GCA_003012365.1 Medauroidea extradentata | reverse complement strand
AAAAAAAAAAAAAAAAAAAAAAAAAAAAAAAAAAAAAAAAAAAAAAAAAAAAAAAAAAAAAAAAAAAAAAAAAAAAAAAAAAAAAAAAAAAAAAAAAAAAAAAAAAAAAAAAAAAAAAAAAAAAATCACAGTGTATATCAAAATTTGTAGGCTACAATTTTACATACATAAAAACAAAAAAAACTTTAATTCTTAGAAGAACGATGGGACAAAAAAATGAAAGCACAGATCGGATCAACCTTTTATTTTATTGTTGAAAGCTCGTCGAGCAAGAAACAAAACAACAAGTCAACAACACCAATAAAAAATTTGTTGAGTATACCATATAGATAGACATTTGTTCAAAACAATTTAACTTTTTTTGCAGTAAAGCTGATAAGACAAGCACTTATTTAATAAAAAGAATTAGTGTTTATTTGTTAGGGGATCACCTTTTAAAATTAAGTAGACTATGTAATTAACACTGTAAGTAAACAATTTTTTGTAGGTTATTGTGCCAAAACTTCTGAATTTTTCTTGTTAGTTCATATCGAATTTTGAAATTACATTCTTCGATAAAATATAAATTTATTTTGAAAGTTTATGCTATATGAAGGTTGGTGGTCTTCATTCAAAACAGAAAAACTGGAAATACCTACTTTAAGTTGCCTCAGCCAGAGCAGACAGTAGAAGGCAGGCGGGACAAATCCCACTACAAGGCCCTTTCTCCAATCCAATGGCGGAAACTCCCGAAAAAATCAGGAATCAGAAAGCCATTAAAACAATGTCGTGACGCCCTCACAGGCAGAGCTTTAAACAAGCAAAAACAATCAAATTATAAGGGAAAACCGGAAATAATAATTTGCCCACACAAAAACACACTTGGGGCATTAAATGAACACTTACTCGACGGCGGATGTCTTAAACAGACATTAAGAGATACAAGATTACTCTGAACAAGACATTTTCAACAGTCAACCATGACTGCTGTTTCGGAGAAGAAGGAAGAAGACCACAGATATCTTCAACGACATACTTAGTCATCAAATAAAAATACGTGCTCGCTTCACATAACGATTCGATAGGTCGAGTCGTTAAAAATAACAATCGTACTCTCTAAGTAATATTTCGACATTGAAATAAGCGGCCATCTTGGAATACAATTAATTCCTAAAAATAGGATTATTTATGTTACAATATACATCAATAAAAAAAATCAGCATGTGTCTACCGAAATTAACATCAAAGTGGTCAAAAAATTATTACCTTATGATATTGCATTTTTTAATATTTATGTCCATTAAAACAAGTGAATTAATGAATTACCAAGTAAAAACACCAACAGAATCAGTAAAGAAAACTGACAATGGGCACTTTGTCATATTCTCTGCAACCAGGGCATGAAATAAATTTTTAACTATTAAAAATAGTTACATAATAAAACTGCACAGCTCCACTCCGAATCAAGTGTCAATATAGTCTTTATATTTAACTCGTGCATAATATTGTAAAATAGTCCTTATTCAGTTATTCATTTACCCATGCAATTTTCTTCTGCAGCAAAGCCCCGATTGGTAAAAGCAATTTGTAATAGTTTCTAACAATTTTTAAAGTAAAAAAAAAAATTACCCGGTTTTTTATGTACGATAATCGTGGCACCATTACTTAATATAATTTGTTATTTAACATAATTTGTTTTATAATCCAAAAAATTCAAATTTTAAAATCTACAGGATGTCCAGAAACAACCGCATAATAATCACACCACGCGAATCCTGGGATAAAATGGAGACCAAAAATGTTACGGGCAAAATGTTGTAGAACGACATTTTATTTTCACAATGTGGCAACATAGCACTGCCGGTAGTCTCCTCTAGCGCTCTACATATATCTTACTTATCCTACTACTGTTCCGACATGCATATTATGGGTGCAGGTTCAAGTCCCGAGCAGTCCAAACATGATTCTACGTTTACTGGACGTAACGTACATAAAAAAAATACTTTGACGTGGAGTGCAAGAGCGAACTTTTTCCGTGCAGTGGTTCCACATCGTGAATGTAAAATATCATCGTATGACATCTTGCTACTTACATCTTAGTCTCCAATTTAGCTCAGGATTCGCGTGGCTTGCTTATTGTGTGTTTATTTCTAGATATACTGTATTTTCAGTTTTCCCACTAAATTCCTTTTGCGGATCAATGGAAGAAACAATTCCGACATTTCCTTTTGTTAGCTATCGCAACACACAAATAACATAGTCCGCTCTGACGCATCCTGTATACTTGGTCTTCATTATTTAAATTCATTGTTCACGTGGCGATTTCATGCAAGCGATTTTCCTACTTGATCTGTATATGTAGAGAGACGATCCTAACATTCAGCGGCATGTTCTGGCATGCAAAGGATATCTCCTCCCCCCTCCCTCCGGCCAGACTTGCTTGCGGCAAAGCTGCGATAATTACAAACATTCTTGAGGTCCGCGGCAGATTTCCCTGTCCACGTCTGGAACAAGCTGCCCCTTGAAGGGTCTTACGACCCGGCATGCAATGCTGTCATGCGGGTGGCGTTTGCCGGACCTCAGAGGACACACCCACAGACGCTGCACTACGTGTCAAGCTTCCTACTATCTCGGAGAAAATAATCCCTTCTCCTTCTGATAAACCAGGAAATTTGCTGTGTCAGGAAGGGTGCAAAATGGTTGGTAGCAATTTCCCGTTTATTTCTTTACTAACACTTACATAAAATTATTATGTATAAACTTGTGTTCAAGTGAATGCAAAGTAGGCATTTTTCATTCCATTAGTAGGAACATAACCATCATAATAAGTCATACTTAAAATACCACGTGACCTACTGAATGTTAAAACTCGTCAGTCTTAGTATATTTGCTTGGCATTCAAGTTTCCCCTCCCTTTAAAACTGCGTAGCAGGAAGTTTCTTATTCAGAGAAAAATTGTATCAACTACCAAGTGTAAATTGTCATCTATGCGCAGATTCATTATTCTCTCGGCACAAATCAGCCTCACACGTATACGTTGTTCCTGCGCGTGCGTATAAATAAAGGAAGCTGTTTACAATAACATTTAGTTTAATGCGTCTATGTCACAAAGAACCTGCTCCGTCTGCAAAATCGGATGGAAAGAAAGGATTTTAACTTGCGACGATCTACTGTTGTTTGTTTTCTGTGGTAATTAGCGGAGAAATGAAGAAGTCTGACAGTTCAGTTTCAACCATAGACGTTATAAAAGAAATTGACTGCCACGCTGCTCGTTCGATACATGACCAAATTGAACACTGGCGTATTGCAGCCGAAGATAGGAAATTATGTACTTTAGTTGGGCTGGGGGAACGATTTTTTCAACGAATGAAAACCTTGGTATGAACTTCGCATGTTATGGGCTGCAATATGGCACTGTTCAATTTGTTCACACAGAGATAGGCCGTGAGTGTTCGTCTGGTACCCCTTGGTTTCAGCCGGGTAGCAAGTCCAACTTTCCTCCCCAGGCACTACCGTTATTATGTAAAGTTTGCTGGCCTGATGTTAATTTTTCACTTACTTATTATACTGCCCTCATACTTTAAAAGACCCCAACTCCAAATTTCCTGATTTAGTTACTGTTTTGCTTATCTGATTTGGTGTAAAAAAACGTAATTTATTATTCACAAGTAAACTATAACTTTTAGACAGTAAATATATTTTTAAAGTATCAACACTATGATACAGGTGATAATTTTTTCAGTTTCCATTTTTCCTGTAAAATTTGGTGATTTGGACTTAGGAGCTATTTACTTATGTCGGCAGTATACGCCCGTTAGTCTCAGCATTGCAGTATGTAGTTAAGTTACGGTGAGGGTTACAATGACGTACTCAGCGGTCTACCGTTCTGACTTCTGACGCTTTATTGCAATACTTCTAAATAACTTGTCTGAATACCGAAACTCGTAGACGTCACGACCCTGACCCGCCGTACCAAGTCTTATGACGTCTGTCAGCGTCCGGACGCCTGGACTAACACCCCGGTCCGTAGGTCCTCGGGTCGCAACCACCTCTCAGTATTTGCCTCAAAACCGTTAACAACTTTATAGCGTTGCTCTTGATTGGCGCCAAAATACCCGCCGCTTGCCCCGTAAGCTTTGGTTCAGTTGGGTCAATCAGGAGGCAGCTTTCGACAGATAGGCTAGATGCTTCCACAGAGACAAAAAATATATTTTTCGAATTTTCCTTCATAAAAAATCTTTACACAGATACTGACTTTATGAAAGTGGTTTTATCGGCGTTATGACATGATGACGAGAAGAACGAATGGTCGCACGAAAGGTTTATTTTAATATAGGTGATTTATAATAATTTATTATAATTTGATGGCTACTATTCTTATTAATTGGGATAACGACCATATGGCATGTAACAAAAGATCTCTAAATTATCATAGTGCCCAATTTTTATGAACTGCTTACAATATTAATTGTAAATTTTTTTATAAGTAATCGGAATATGTTTCGTCACGAAACAATGATCAACAAGCTATTTCGGTTTTCTTAATTTACATCGTGAAGAATAATGTAAAAGCACAGACCACTTTGTATAAAACAGTATGGATAGAGAGAAAGTAAGGTGACAGTGAAACTGCAAACATGTTTCGTTGTTATCAACTGAAATACTTGAATTCGTTGGGAACGTAAGAAAAACATGTCATGAGTTTAGTATTAAAAATGGTTATTTCGTGTAATTAAAACATTTTGTAGTGAATTTTAAATATGTCTACAGCCTCAAGAAGTTTGGGTATGTTGCAAAATATTACTTGTCTGCCATAGTTTTTTTCTGATTGCTGATATTTCCATACGCACGACAATTCAGCAGGGAAATCAAGCTGTGCCTATCCTGGATGGTATATTTATGCCCACAAGTTTAACAAATGTTAAAACAATCAGCTCTGAAGTATGTTCTTCATTGTGTCACGTGTTCTTGAGTGTTCTAGAATAAGCCCACTTCATCGCGAGGACATTCCGATTGGAAATTACTCGCAGCGAGCTGATTTCCCCACGGAACTGCGAAAAGGTGTCCATATATGAAACAGGCCGGCTAAATTAGTTCACAGTCGAAGATATTGGGATCGAGAGATTGCTCGAGTTCCACGCCAGTGCTCGATTTAAATGTCAAACGACGCCGTGCCGTATCGGCAGACATCCCGTTCCAACTTTGAACATTCGGTAGGAAAGCTAACTGTGTTAAATTGAATCAAAAGCTTCTTCAAGTTTCAGCAGTTCATTATGTAAGTTCCTTCGAGTTACCATTTAATAGTACCGTGTTATTTCGTTACATATCTACGTTTGCGAACTCGTACTGCATTGAACTCCTAATAACCTCCGAGAAAGAGGTGAAATAACTTCTCTGAAAAGAGATTACTTTATATCGCACTGGTATGGATAACATATGGCTAGGAATTCTGGTTTATTACGAGGAAAGTTGACTGCTAGGTTTCAATGTATAATGCTAATGTTGGATGTTCTTCTTTCGTTATTGGTGGACCCCATTTGACTGGGGCGATGATAACTCTAATGCACCGTTACTGATTGGTTATGCCACAGACTGTTTAGGAATACAAAAGTGAAATAGCGCTTAATTAGCGCGAGATTTTTCCGTCTTAACTTGACTTCAAACTGTGATACTACATTTTTTAGCCAAATAATAAAAACAAGTAAGTTTCTATACAGAAAATTTAACTTTTATCCTCAGCGTTAAAAAAAATTATACATTTACAAGGGAAATCTTGAAGAAATTCATCGTGCTAAAAATATGTCAGAAAGAAAAACTTTATATTTTTTACAAGAGCAATCTTTGTTGATTAATAAGGAATTTCAAAGGCTACTAGGTTTCCAGAATCCCCTTGTAAAAGAACAAAAAATAATTTTAGCGCTGGGTCTGAAAATACCTGTTTAAGCCAATTATGCTTCACAAGGGTACATATAAAAGGCAGAAATGGCAAATTGTGACACGTAGAACAAGATTCTTAAAAAAAAAACACTATTCGTAAACAGCTACTACGTAGGCAAAACAGTGTTAATAAGCCCATTTAAATATATCTACTCTCTTCCCAGCGTGCAGCGTTTATATTAGCGAATAACCCAAACGACTGAGCTAGGTGGTGCAATTGTAACACGCTGGAATCTCATTCTGTAGGATGCGGATTCGATTCCCAGCTGCGGCCATACTGACTTCGGTTTCCCGTGGTTTCCAAAATTGGCTCAAGAGACACAATTATATAGTTATAAAATTAATTATATGCAATTGGTAGTCCGTTGTATCCATGCTATTTAAAAAAATAATATTTTTTTTTTCTATTTCCTATTCACCCGGGTCGAATTCCAAAATTTCATTAAGCTACTTGTCAGGTAATTACGTAATAATCACAAAGCAAAAATTAAATTCTTCATCTCGTTACGTTCAATACATCTCGAGGATTAATTGGAAACATATTCCACGTCTTTTTCGCCCTCTTAGTGGTCTTATTTAGAAATAACTAATAAATGGATGGCTAAATATTTGAATTGGGGAGACACTGTAAAATAGTATTTAGAATAGCTTTTCATAGAATTTTTTGTGTATAGCATTTATCTAGTGTTTATTTTAATAGACTAGCAAAATCTTGCATTCTTCCAAATTTTCAAAACTGTTTTGAAATATTTTCTATATATACCATTCACGATGGTATAGTTGGCAATCTAGTATAAAATTTTCCTTTAATAACATGTAACACAATTAATACCATTGTTAATGGTATTAAAAAACACTGCATTCCACGCTAATCATAATTTTTTATCTTGGACTTCGGACAGCCAACTTTATAATAAAATTAATTTTATTGTGAATCGCAGCGCAATATTTTAGATTCATAGATTACTTTTGTTTTTTAAATTTGGAAACTAAGAAAACACTAGGCCCGTTCAACAAATGAGCGACGAAAGCGGCAGCACTGCTGCAGTGCTGCCATCTTTTTTCTCACCGTTTAATTTCCAACGAATTTGACTGAAAGTTTATTTTCGTAAAATATTGTATTTTATGTTTGCCAAATAGGCTATGTGTTGTAAAATGAAATAAATGTAATTTTATAATAATATTGTTGTTATAAAACAGTAAATCTTTTATTCCGTATTTTAATATCACAAACGTACAAGTTGACAAACATTGCCGCTTCAATGTTTATAATTTTCTTTCCCGTGAAAATATTCGTGCACGTAAATAAATGTTTCTGTTGGTTCATTCCACATTTGTTTGGATTACACGTTACGTTTATGCCTTTAACAAAGTTTCCGTGCGTGCCTATGTGTATTTAAATTGTGTTTCATGTTATTTACAAGATTCGCGGATCGTGCTGATTGTTTACATGGGTCGCTATCGCCACCGATTATTAGGTTATCTTCAAACACGTTAAGAAAATGCTTAAAAATAAAAAAATGTCTTTATTTGGGCCGTTAATATTAACGAATAAGAAATTGTTTACTAAAAAAGTAAGGTAAACTGAAAATTTACTTGAAATGTTAATAATTACTTTGAAAACCGGGACTTAGCGTTGATTCGTCGACAAACCATTTTGTCGGTGTTTATTTGTTTTTACGAGTGTCCAGTGTCTCTATACTCAGATTAAATTGCAAATCACAGTGATAGGCCGTCGGTTTCCAGCTTTGTCGATGTTTCGTGGAAAACCCACGTCACCAGTTTTCGTCCTCTTAGAAAGAGGATTTCGAAAAATCTCATCTTAGTTCTTGTCCTTATATGAGATTATGTATATACAGTATGTGCCATTAAGTCCAGTCTCATATGAACAGTTCGTTATCACAAGGAAAGTTAAGATATATGAATGTAATGAATGTTATTGTGAATAACAACATTAGTGTCGCAAGCGGCCCCCCCCCTCCGGCTTTGTTATATCGTGTACGAAGCAATTTTAACATTGCATACGCATATGCAAAGTACATCGCCGCCATATATTTTAACATTTCCTTTTGTAATGGCACATGCAAGTGAACACACTGCTGTTGTATTACGCCGACATACTACATCACTATTAAATTATTCCATATTTCACTAATTTCAATTTACCCCATTAGAACGGAATAATGATACATCCTATGTATATGTATATATGTAGGCCTACATACTATATATATATATACATATATAAAGACATATATGTATAAACAATGACATTTAAACGAACAGCTAAAATCGCTGGACCTGAACAAGTTAAATATAGACAGTCCTTTATCCTGATGGTGTAGACGAGAACTAAGATGAGATTTATTGAAAGCCTGTTTCTAAGATCGCGAAAACGAGTGACATATACATACATACATACACACATATATGTATATATGTATACACACATCTATATTGAATTTATTTATTACTTAGATGTCAAAGATACCGACAATCTGAACGATTATTTTAATTTTTTGAATGTACGAAAAAAAAATATGATTAAACATTTATCAAAATTTAATCAAACTTGGTATACACAGTTCTTATCAGTAATGTGAAATGCCCTTATTGTATGTTATTTACGTAATTATCTTATCATAAAATGTTGGCTATTTGAATTTTTTTACATCGCATGAGCTATCTACGAACATTTCTTGTGATTTCTTTAAATCAATTAGCTGATTTGACTTTTGTTTGGCTTGTATATGCCATGTTAATTATATAAAAGTGGCATATACTTTAACATTTTTTGATTACACGAGATATCTTAGGAATGACTTGTCATTATTTATCAAACCCAGTATACATTAAGTAGTGTAAGGTAAACATGACTTTAAAGTATCTTGTACATACCGTGCTCACATTTACGCAAAGGCTGCCTTTAAAAATAACTCACATCACATGAGATATGTAAATGAACTATATATCATAATTTCTTCAACATGATACGTTTGTTTTTCTTAGTATAGCAACTTGCGTTTTAAGTATTTTGTTCATATCATATTCATTTTATAATATTGGTGTCCTTTTAAATTTTTTTTGTTCGCATAAATTATCTTAGAATCTTATTCCAAAGTTTCTTCAGAATCGGCACACATTTAGTGCTAGTTAAACTAACGGGAACGTAGACTAATGTTCGTTGATTCATGTTGTGTTTATTAATGTAGATCCCAACTTCTAAGATTTCACGACATGAATAATTAATTTTCAATGCGTTTATTTTAAGAATGACATGACCAATAGGAGGCCAATTTGATAATTTGATATTTGTACTCTTTGTTATCCTAACGTTTATTCAACTGGGCGTTATTGTCGCAGGTCTGCAATGTTGGAAAACAGCACGAGAATGAATTAAAGTACTAGTTCATATTTCTAGATCCACGTGACAGATTTTAAATGTTAGGGTTAATTTCCACCCACTTTGAGGAAAGTAGACTTATAAGTTATGCTCTAAACTTCTTGTTTTATAGTCGTTGTACTGCAACGTTACAAAATTTGAGGGACTTAAGTTTATATTGGTGTAGGTCGGTTAAAATAGTTTCCTCGTAAATAATGTTTTTTTTTGTAATCACATGCAAAATGCAGCACACTCTTGCAATACGCAAATGGAATTCAGAAATTCCGTTAAGAATAAAATACATGTAACAGAATATTATTTTCGAAAATGTGAATAATACGTACAAAATCGAGACGACTAAATAACTGTGACTTAGACCACTATAAATCGCTGCCCTTCATTTGCTCGCTGTTTGAGGCGATTACGAAAATCATTCCGTTTACAACTATAACGTTGTTTCAGTTGTAGTTGTAGCTCCTCGTACGAAGAGCTCTTAATAAACCCAGCTGAATATGTTTCCCTGCATAATATCCCCATAGCGATGCGAGGCACGGGGCCTTGCTGGACTAAAGTGCGCGTTCTAATGTGAGAACGACTCATGTAACATGCATGCAAGTGTTGTTGAAACACTGCCGCACAGAAGCGTTGAATCTCATGGTGTCGCTTGCACTTGCGAACAACAAAATGCACAGGCACTTGTGCTCTAGTGGAATTTTTCTGGTTGTTTCTCTGCAAAAAGAATAAATGTACCGTGTTATGAACTTCACAACAGTCCTCTCACGGCGATGACACACTTGCTGAAAAACTAGCTGTGATGCATAGCGAATGGCGGTTTTTCCGTTGCCTTTGTTTCGAATTCGGATTTCATAAAACTTAAGTTTCATTTTAAATTTTAGTAATAAATGTCTTCATGTAATATTTTATTGTTGTTGATTGGCCTAACGATTTCGCTGCACATAAATTAACGCCAAAAGCGTTTGCTAGGATTTTAATGAATACACAGACAAACAGGCTTGCTAAAGTCATCTGTACATACGTGATTCTATATGGCGAAGCTAAACCAAATTTTTGCGGCCTGAACCATGCATGAAACGCGTCAAATATTGGTTTTGTTGTTGTAACAAAAGTATAGTAAACTGGACCAAGCCCTATTGTTGAATCAGTAACACTGCCCAGAAACCAAACGTTTTGTTAGCTTAACTGTTAAGCGCTTATTTTTTCGTATATATTAAATACGGTTAACTGTACCAAACGTACATATATATTTCTATGAGTCGTAAGATCAGCGTTAAGGCTCAGTTTCAGTCGCTATATTGAATTTTATTATGTTTCGCTTTTTTTTTAATTCTAAGAAGAAATAGTCACCGATTTCACAGTTTTCTTCTCAGAATTTCAAAAAAGCGAAAAATAATAAAATTCAATATGGCGACTGAAACTGAGCCTTAACAGTACAAAAAAGCACGTATAAAACATAGTGTGGACAACTTTATGCATTAAAGGTTTTTGCTGAGATCTGGTAGAATTATTAGACGCCGGAATATTTTAACTTCGATTTCTGGGTAACAAACTACACTAAATGAATGCGTCATACCTGCAAAGTAGTTTCTAAAAATATGGAAATAAGTTTTTAGATGACCTTATTTTCTTTTCAGTTTTTCTATTTGCATTTACAAACTCAAGGTTTCTCCAAGAAACCTTTTCAGTGTTATTTTAAGTACTAACCGAATGAGGTGGCAATTCTGTAACATGTTGGACTCGCATTCTGGAGGACCCAGGTTCGATCCCTGGCTCCGGCCATCCTTATTTCGGTTTTCCATGGTTTCCCGAAATCGCTTCAGGTGGATGCTGGGAAGGCTCCTTAACAAAGGCAACTATAGATAATTTTGAATTGTATGCAGTAACGGCTGATAAATTTTTTCAAATGTTTAATTTTTAGTGCTCACTTTATTCCGAACGACCTATGAGCAAGGTGGAGCTGTTTTTGGAAGACATTTGTCAGTTCTCTCTCTCCTGTCATTGTGACTTCGGTTTTCCGCCTGTCGGTCCTGGATAATATTTAGGTTAAGTTGGCCATATGACGTGATATACCTTAATATCGTGATAAACCGCTTTGCGCGCTTCACAAAATGTCAGGTTCTGTACACATAGTTCAATAGGTCACCAATAGAAAGCAGGCATGTGTAGTTTCGGCAATAAATCACAAATATAACACATATAAGATAGTTAAAATTGTTAACATTTTTCTGTTACTGAAGCTCGAAGCCTCACTATCTCGAAGTAGGATATGTTTATCCTGTATGGTTCCTTTCGACTGCTTATAGCAGAATATTTCCCAGTTTTTAATTATTCAATCCATTTGTCCTGTCACACAGTTGGCGAAGAGTTAACTTTCATCTACCCACCCAACTGTATTGTGTATAAATATATATTTTTCATGACCTTCGTTAAGAATTAATTATACTTGTATTTAAAAGAAGATAATGAATATAATATTATATAATTTCTTCACTTAAATTCAAATTCTCATTGCGTTACTACTTGTTGCGTCCTGTATTTCATAGCCTACCAAACGTTCGGACATTCAAGAAATAATTTTTATACTTTTAACTGTTCCGTGTTAAATTTAACTTTAATGAAAATAGCTTGTGCGAATGAATACGAAGCGTTTTAATTATAAATGTATTAAATTTTACTGAAATATTTTCCGATTATTACCTACTATAAAGTGTAACATTATTATTATTTTTAAACAAAATACATAGTGATAAATCATTCTGACAACTTAGCGGAAATTACTTAACTGTTTAAAATAATTGTCAATAATATAGACTGTTAAATAATCACAAAAATACTGTTTAACCGGCCACAAAAAAAAATTATTTTAACGAATTTTCACTCTTCATTTTGTTTCGTACGTATCGTGGTAATTAATCTCGCTGCTGTCAAAAAATATCTACAAATGGGATTAATTAAAATTTTTTTACCAGAATATTATTTTGAAATCCGCATCCTTTTTCTGTCGTTAATCGCTTCAAAGAAGTTTAAATTAAGCTGTTAAGTATAGCAGAGACGTAAAAATTAAACATTTTGCAGTGACATACTATCAGGTGTCTCGCATTGGATAACGTTAGCTATGAAGTAGTGCAGAGTCAGGTGTGGTAATGTATGTGTGGGTTGTTTACAACACCGATGACGTACGCTATTCTGAACAAAACATATAATAATACTAGGATCTAACCACGGGCGTAAAACGTTAGCTTGTAATCTACTCACATAAAAACTAACGTCTCTCTGTCTGCAACGTATCGTTCCTATACCGTTCATCAGATTTCGGTGAAATTTAATTTTTGGAGACTTGTGCGGACGCCCACAAACGTTTCTGACAAAAATCTGTCGAACGGAAAGTATGGGGGGGGGGTGCGGAACGAGGTACCCAGATATTTTTATCGAAATTTTCTTCTTAACATCGCTTTGAACCACTTTGAATTCTAAAAAAATGTTTTGTCACAGAATTGTTTTAAAGAAATTTTAAAAAATTAACTTATCACTTTTGATATTATCACTTACATGAAATGTAAAGTGACGCAAAGTATTTACCAAATATTATGATTCAAAATAATTTTTTTTTTAAATTTTGTTTTTGAAAATAAATTGAAAATAGAAATACATACTTAAATAATTACTTAAAATTTTGAATGTGTAGACTGAACTTTTGCATGACTAAAAGAAGCCTGGAATGTAAAACTACGCGAACTAGTCTCGGGAAATATATAGTAGGTTATAAATAATATAATTATTAACTTTTTAATAGAACACTTTTTAACGTACCCCTTTCAAAAAAAATTTTATTTAAAATTTTATGAAAGAAAACTGCCGTATAAGGATCTTTGCGTTTTTTTATATCTTTGTGCATAATACGCATACACAGAGATAAATGTTTGGTAGTCAGCCATAAACAGGATGTCCCGGGAGGAAAGGGCAATATTTTGGAATGTGATAGCATTGGTCATTGCGACAAAAAAAGTTCATGTGAACATGGGGTCAATATGGGACGGTTGAAGAGGTAGCTCAGTTGAATGGAAACATTGATTAGCTCTAAAATTACTGTCATTGTTTTATTTTCAGTTATGTTTCTCATTTCAGTTGCAAGAAAATTGTAACTCATAACGAAAAACACACTAGTCTTATTTTTATATAGCTGTAATAATAAAATCACAATACACAACCATTTTGTTTCATGTCATGCTATTTTTGGTCCAGTGCCAATGCTTTCACAATAGGTTCTCAAAGATTCCACCATCCACCTCAATTCATTTGTCAACTCGCCGAAGATGGTGACGAGTTGCCCGTCGAAGATCATTGTGACGTTCCCGTATGGGAGTAAAAGCATCCATTATACAATTCAGCTGTTCGTCTAGTTTATGAACTTTACTTCTGTAGACATCACACTTCACCCAACCTCATAAATAATAATATAAGGGGTTGAGGTCTGGAGAGTTGGTGGCCAGGGAACAGCACTACCACGACCAATACACCAATTGAGGAATGGAAATGGAAATTTACCTAATTCCAATAATGTGGAGAGGCTTCATTATGCTGGAGGTACATAGGACGTGTGTAACCAAAGGAACATACTTGAATAGTTCAGGTTAAGTACACTGAAAAAATTGCAGGTATCTTGCTCCATTCACAGGATTATCGAAAACAATGGAACCTATCAACCGGTCATCCAGCGTACTACACCACACATTACTTGAGCAACGTTCCTAAAGCTTTGTGCCTACAGTACCAAGCGATTTGACAAATACATTGGGATCGATGGTAGGATCTTTGAGAACTCATTGTGAAAGCATTGGCACTGAACCAAATATGATATAGTTATGAATTGTAATATTATTATTAAAACTATGAACAATTAAGGCTTGTGTGTTTTTAATTATGTATTACAATTTTCTTGTAACAAAAACGAGAGACATAACTGAAAATAAAACAATAACAGTCATTTTAGAGTTTATCAATGTTTGCATTCAAACGGGGCTTTCTCGACAACCGTCCCATATTAACGCCAAGTTCATATGAACTTTTTTGATCACAATGACAAGTAATATTGCCTCCCAGAATATTACCCTTTCTTCCCGGGACACTGTGTACGTTTGTACATGGCCAAACAAACGTGTGACAGTTGAACCAACCAAATATTGAGTTGCCTGGCAGGTATCCCAACAAGGTGGTTTAGTCCTGTTAAATATAAATGTTGTTAAAGCAACAAAGCCAGTACTTTGCACGTTTCGTATGTTGTTCAGTGGATCAAATACATACTAGTTTCGCTATATACAAATGTTCATGTGGGTGATTATACCAAACATTTTTCTCTGTGTAGGTTGTGTCTGAAATTTATTATGTTCATTTGATAAAATTAAATAAGCTAATATTTTCAATTCTCTTCTCTCGTAATACTTATGATATAAATCTCATTTAATAATGATATATAAAATCAGTCGACTGATAATTTATATTAAACATGATTACACAATTAAGAGGATTTACGTTTGGTAGGCATAACCTTGAATAGCTAAATGCTTGTAGTATACTGTAGGTCGAATGATTATCCTGAGTTGTAACGTTTTGAAAAGATTTTGTATACTGAAATCGCTAGTAAGAAAATTGTTTTAAAAAAATGTAAAACAGTATGGTTACGAACCTGTTGTAAAAATTCTCGAAAAACTTAAAATAAAAAAGTTTTCATTCATGGACCATTCGGATATGGTCGGCATTGTTCCACTAAATACCAATTTGTTTCTGCTTTAAATATTCTTTATTACTTTTGAAAAGCATTTTTTTTTATTTTTGTCTCTTAATCACCCATTGTTTTTGCTGGATTTATTGTGAATGCACAGTTACTCAAATGTTTTATTCATGCCTTTTTGGACAAGCAATAAATTGTGGACGCTCAGAGAGAGAAATTGATGACAGAGCGAGAAGATTAGAGAGACAGGTGGATAACTGCAGTTAGTTTGGCGACCTTTACTGTGATGGGAGTTAATTATAATATAAGGGTCATAAATGCAGCGTAAACTGTTCGCCCTATATTCTACCTCTGAGCTTACATTTATATTCTACTTCTCATTCGTGTAAAGAAGGTTTCTCGCTTTAAGCAAAGTCAGTAGTTACCAACTGCTAAACCCTATCGTAAACGTCAGGCGCACGAAAAATTCTTATAAAAGGCCGTGTCAGTGTTTCAGGCGCATTTATGCAACCCGCATTAACAACATATAAATCAAACATAATATTACGTTCGCTACAGTAAAAAGAGTATTACACATATCAACATAATCTTCGTGTTTTATAAGAGACAGGGTCGTTGTTGTTTTCGCTGCGTTTACGGAAGTCAAGTATAAAGAATGGTCGCTATAAATTTTACAAAATATTTTTTTATCGCGTTGATTATGTAACCATTTGTTATATTTGATTTTTCAGGACGCAGTAAAAATAAAAACAACTGTGAATTTGGTAAAGTGCACAGATAACGTTGATAAGTGTAATACTGTTATTGCTATAGTCAACGTAAAATAAGCCTTGAATTATATATGGGTTCATGCGGGTTGCATACATTCGCCTGAAACACTGACACGGCCTCTTAAGAAAGAAAGAAAGAGTGGAATATAAAACTAACTGCAAAATATTATAAATATAGACACGTATGCATACTAATGGTTTCAAAAGAAAATTAAGTTATTCCATAAAAATAATTTTTCATTTATGGTAGCAGGTATTCTGCCGTGATTTACATAAACTGAGGGATTACAACAGAAATCACAATATAAGCGTATTTTTCTGTCTTTAATATTTGTACCTACAAAAGTCGTATATTAAATATGGTTGTAATTATTTTATAGTCCATCCTGTTAATATTTTTACAAGTATATACATTTGCATTACTAAAAAAATTCGTCACATTCCTCTTGTTTGTGCCACACAGAAAGCTTCACGTGCATTTAATTTTTAGTGACGGCCGAAAGGATAATCCATATCCAAACAACATTTGAAGTGTTATTTGATCTCTCTTAGTATGTAAATATTTACCACAAATGTTTATTTAACAGCACATATAGCTGGAAACCAGCTAATCTGTTTTTTACCAGCATTTATTTACGTTCAGTTTCCCTATACATCTTAATCCATGGTATGAAAGCGTTCATTAACATGCTATTAATCTGCTGATAAATGAATGAACTGCATTGACAGTGACTTGAGGCCATATTATTCACTGGTAATCAGTATAAATCACTCTAGTACCTGTGAAACCATTTCCTACAACTTATTTTGGTTACTTTATTTTACATAATTTTGGTTATCTTTAACGTTGCTTAATGAATTACATAAAAATTACTGGACATATTGGTTCAGCCCCTCGAACATAACTTAAGGTTACAGGTATCGAGCATAACTTTTAAAAAAATCTTACTTTTACAAAAAGCAAGAAATGCATAATTATTCATATTATACCAGGCGAAAAACAACATAATTTGACTTCAAGTAACTTTGTTGGTGACTACATAAATGTGCCTGAAAGTCTCTATATTACTTCAGTAAACAGACCGTAATGAGGTTATTATTTTCTCAGTTTAAAACGATTTGCCTACAGTTGGATGGTCAGAATATTTCTAAATACTGAAATCACTGCTTAATGCTGCTGTTTTTCAAAACAACCACATGTATCCATTTTTTTTTTTGTTTAAAAGGTCGTATTTTTGATACAAGTAATGTAGTAAGAAAGGTCAGATTTGTCATTAAATCCAAACGCAAAGAAAAATCTAAATGATACCAAATGAACGTGTATTTTTTATTTTATTTTAGTATCACCTTTCAATTTTCATGTAACCTACATTTAATTTTATATGTAGTAATTTCCATATAAATGGAATATTTTTGTTCCAATAATTCAATCGACTTCGTTAAACCACATAGCTGTAAAATTGTTATATAATTTCTGACGCTACGATAATGAACATTTGTTTCTCGATATCAATTGGGATTCAGTAATTAATTACGTTACACTGACTCTGGTTTTAACGACTAAGGAGCGATATTTGAATTAGTCTTTCGTGTGCAGGAAGTAACCTAAGTACTTAAAGGGTCTTTCTAGGTGCTATCGAAGTGTGTTGCTGGGAGATGGGTTACTTATTGAATAGGAGTAATTAACGAAACTAATTAACTTGTGGCACATATTTTAATCTCACGCTCTCAGAACTAAGCTATAAAATTTATCACGCTTGATAGAATGTAGAGTTTCACATCCCTCAAAATATTGTAAAAATTACCTTTTGTAACTGCCTTATCTAAGAAAACATCAATATCATTCGTACAATAAACAATAGAAGCATGTGTCACTTTGACTTTACACCAAACTTTCCAAAAATTGTATGCCAAGGTCAACGGTGAAAGTACCATAAGACAAAATAATAATACTAAAGCACTGGATTCTCAAACTTTGACGTAATACTGTATTACCATCGCCAGTTAGTGGCATTCATAAGCTACTATCTTACTTATTCCCTCCCACGAAACTCATCATCGGTGTTGTTAAGACACACACACACACACACACACATATATATATATATATAAGCAAGTATATGAGTAAAAGCAACTAAACAAATCATGGAAATACAATATTGTTTCTTGTACATTCCTTCTACATAATCAGGAAAGTTAGAGAAATTTAAGACCTACGGTAAAGTTAATTCGCTAATTTTGTATTGCTATGTCATAATTTAAACCTTCTACAATGGTTTCATACGATTTTATCTAGAAAAGACAAATTTCCGAAAGAAGCAATTAATGTTTACGTATGCTTGGTTGGTGGCGCACAGAGTGTATATAAGACTACATTCGTGTCAGCTATTTTTAATGAACCTCATTTTGTAGTACATAAACATTAAATAAAGTAATTAAGTAAGTGTTCCAGTTACTGTACAGTAAATATTATTTTAAGATTAAACGTTTAGAAGACAACTTTGAAAGTAAATTTTCGGATGCTCATTTTGCGAAACACATTTGCATGAATAAATGTGTTTGTACCTTCGTAAGATAAACAAAGTAAAATATTTTTGAAAACATTCCCTTCTATCAAGTACTACAGCACCAAGTACTACAGAACGAACATCGGAAATAGTTTATAACATAGAAAATATTTTAATTGCGCACAAGAACACAGCAAAGTTACGTTTATTAACAATACGTTCGAAGAAAAATACAATCAACTTTACCGTCCACTAACTCACATTATATATATATATATATATATATATATATATATATATATATATATATATATATACATATAACAAAATTTTATGGATTCTACAAACGGTCTCTGTAGGTTTTATTAATTTAATAATTATACATGTATGGCATTTTTTTAACAAATGCATAGAACTGTCACTTAATTTGTATATTAATTAAAATAGTTGTTCATTTTACAGTGGTAACTTAAGAAGGCGTGGCAGATAAATAAACGCTGAATTATCCAGTTGGGATCTACACTTTTTGAAAGTCAAAATAGAAAAACTTCAAGGCAGTATTTCTTAATAATTATATTTGCCAACTTTATTAGCACACATTTACCCAGAATTATAAATATGTTAAACGTGATCTCTTGCGCCGCAGTTAAGTGTACGAGATTTCGGCGTCAGAGGTTGTTCTTTATATACATTATAATCGAGAGAAAGTTTTGCTCAGAAAGTTGGCAAAAACTATTGTCTAGGATTGCTGTTTTTTTTTTATTTTTGCAAATTGGCTTCGAGAAACCTACAGCTTTAATCTGATGCTTTTGGCGCTGAATTACAAACCATGCACTCTTAAAGGTGTTCAAGTGCAAAGTCATAATTTTACACTTATATGAAACAGTGTTAATTTTGTAGACGATACTTGTGAGTGCAGTTACCTCTTACAGAACAATTTCAGCTGGTGTATTTTTCTCGTAACGGTGCTTCAGTCAAAATTTGCGTGTTCTGCTGCCATGCAAATAGTGAAAACCAATTGAATTACGTACGTGAAATAATTCACAGTGAAATAACATACTATTGGCTACGTAATAAAATAATTGAAAAATTCCCGCGAACTGTTTTGGTATTTTAAAAAAATTTCTGAATTTGCAATTTTTTTCTATACGTATGCGATTTTAAAAATACAGAATATTATATTGTGGGTATTTTTAATGTTTTATTGCATAGCTCATGGAATGTAAGTTTAATAATGAATTAATTTGTTTAAGTAGGTCAGTTGGATTTCACTATTTGCATGGCAATGTAACAAGCACATTTTGACTTTGACACCCCGTTATGAGAAAATTACGAGAGCTAAAACCGTTTTGTAACACTAAAATATACTCCCAAGTATCGTCTACTAAACTAACAATACTTCATTTAATATAAACTAGTTTCTTGAATGTTTTCGTAAAAGTGTAATATCATCCACCACGTGCGTACGACGAACATACCTCATGTAGGTAGCTACAAATCACAGTGAACGTTGAACCGCTTTCAGGACGAGCGAGCGATTCTTCTTTGTTGTCGAGCGTGACGTGTTAGGCCGTTATTGGTGGGCAAGCTGTTGTCGGCAAGACTGTACACAATGCGTGGGGTGTGCGTATATGTAAGGGTGAGGGGTGTTATGCTGTTACGGCAGGGGGTTGATAAGGTAGGGGGGAGAACAACAGCTAGCAACAAATTGCCATCTCGTGTCGTACACAGCTACGCCATTTGGGGGTCTGACCCCACTCCGCCCACTTTCGTGAGTTGATGCCATAATCAAACGTTATTACCCGTGAACTTGGGAGCCTTTGGTTCACCGTGTTGTCCTAAGACAGTGCAAACATTATCTTAGAATGCATTTCGTTTGTTATTTCGGTTTACCCTTGCCTGTTTTGCAGTTTCATATACGCAATAACGAAACACGTAAAAATTTGGCGCTATGAAAAATGTCTGAAACAAGTTTTCTAAACTTCTTGATCTCACTGTTAAAAATTTCCATTAATTCACGGAAAAGTACTTTAACTATACGGAAGTCGGTTCCGTAATTGTTTGTATACGGAAGTTTATCCATATTGCTAGTTACATATGCTTGACAGTAATTTACGGAAATATGATTCTACAATTTTAAAGCATATTTTGTTGAATTCGTTTTAAAAAAAGATTTTGGCATTAATTACCACTATGACTCCCAGAGTTAATGTGCATTCATACTGGTCGAAACGAAGAGACAAGGCAAGCTAAGATAATAGGAGCGAAGCACGGCTTCCCGGTCGTTCACACTTTCCCACAAAGAGATGCAGAGCAACGAACAATACAGCCGAGGACGAAGAGTCGAACAGTCTCCTAAATGGCCGAAGTGTTCCGAGGAGGCCACAAGGGTTATCCTGCAACCCACCCACTGCGTCGAAGAGAAGCAAGACGGCATGCACTCGCCACTCGCTTCGCCTGCCTTCCAGACTATTCGCGCGTCACAAACATCTTCTATTCTCCTCTTTTCGTCTATCCTGCAGTGGGCGGCCGTGCATGTCACTATATGGAACTTATCACATCTGTGAAAAATAATCGCGAATATTTAGAGTTAGGTTCTCGTATAGAGTAAAACATTTTTCTCATAACAGTACTGATGAAGTTCTGTAATATTACCATGTCAAAAACGTTTGTCTTTCATAAAGTTAGTCTCTTACCATTGAATGGAAGTCGCTCATTGACAATCTGGTCACTGTGGTACAATGGTTGGAGTGTCTGACCATCAGTGGCGTTACCTGGAGTGTTCCAAGGTGTACGGTTCCCAGCAATGACTATACGCAACACTGAGTTGTCTGAGGGATCATTTGACTTGTATGATCAGGAACACTCCACAGCCAGTAGCTTATAAGAGGCAAGGTAGGAATTATCCTATAATATATACACCTTGGTCTCTGCAACAACACAACTGCTCAAAGCGTATAGTCGCTGCTAATACCGCACGCCTTGGAACCCAGCCACGCTACGCCGCTGGTCTACCAGTAATCCTATGGTTGTGGCTTCGAATCCCAGCGAATTCGTGACATTTTTCGGGTTACTATGAATTACAGTAAGTTAAATTATCAAGAATAATTAACAAAGAAAACTATTTGGTGTCTGTAGAAAATAAAGTGCCAGTAATTTAAAATAATGTAAATTTTTGTGATAAAAATGGATTGTCCGTAATTTAACGGAGGATGTTCATGTAGAGCAAAACTGAGTTTCCGTGATTTTACGAAGATTTCTGGATAATTAATTACCAGTCCTGGGCACTTAAGTTTGATATTTCGAAGAGAAATAAATAATGAAAATCAAATTGTGTTGAAGATTAACGTGTCATTTCGTCAACAATTGACAGAAGAAGCTTTATAAGTTGAGAAATAATCGCGAAAATTTCTTCTTTCCATGAAAACGCTGTTTTGTTTTTTGCAACATGCGTGATTCAGGGATTACTGTTCAACACGATATGGCAGTCTATAGATCTGTCGCAGTTGTCAAATATTACAGTACCATAATTCTCATTGTCTCTGTCAAATAGGTTAACAGTTTCACGTAAAGACGAAAGCAAGTTACAGAGACAAAGCTTCCGACATGCTGAACGTAAGCTGTAACTCAGCAAAAATCCCAGTTTTCCCGTGAATAATTCCTATTTCTATATAGTGTTCATATTATGTCGCCTGAAAACTCTTCAAGAATATGAGAAAGGTACTTTATTCACGATGTTCCAATGTTTTGATAATTTATTTCTTTAACAATGATTCGCTTTTAATACTCCATTGCTACAGTGTTTCTTTCCAGGTAATTTGGGCCACAAATAACCTATTTTCTTTCGAACGCATACTTCGCGTATTCTTCTAGCAGCAGCATAGACTCCTCAGTACGATACATGCTCTGGCCACAGTTGAATATCTATTGGCATATAACCGTAAAATCCGGTAGCGTGTGATATCCACACGAATAATTTCCTTGTTTGTTACTGTCTTGCATATGTCAACGGCGTGTCATAAATAGAAACTGGAAGTTTTTTGCGAAACGTTTTTGCGCCACTTCGTTGCAATGCCGTACGCGTACATTCTCAACTATACTTTATGGCTATTGGCAGTGTGTTCTTGTGCAGGGACATCACTCATTTGACGGTACCAATCAGAATAGGTTAACTGCAACATTGTAGGCCTGTACACAGAATATTTAGTGATACAGAAGGGAAACAGCCGGTAGGACAGCGAACTCAGTCACACACACCAGTAAAATGGCTTCCCTGGTCAGCAACATGGCGGAGATGCCTACCGCCAATCAGCGTAAGGTGGCTGACCTGCTAGCCGGCAGCCAGGCCAAAAGGTAACCTGTCGTAACATGCATGGGCCAAACAGACATGAGGCTGGAATCAAGAGCCTTGGACAACCAATGAGCGGCAAAGTGTGCCCGTGTCAAACGGTTCGCCACGTTATTTCGCGTCTGTATTATTACTAGAGATAGGAAATGTCGCGAAAAGATTTTTGCAGCACTTTGTTTTAGTGCCTTATGTGCGCACCTGCATCTATGCTATGTGGTCAGTGATTGGATGCCGTAACACCCAGCGTCTTGAGGTTAAACCCGCAAACCACAGACGTGATGTGTGGAGTTTACTGATTGGCACAGTCAAATGAATAACAACTCTGCACAAAAACACTCTGTTAATAGCCATGAAGTTGAGCTGCAGGTGTGCACGTAAGACACTGAAACAAAGTGGGGCAAAAATCTTTTCACCAAAAATTCCTGTCCCAATGTATTACTATGTAGTTTGTGTCTGTGATTTTCGGAAAGAACCCCAAGACAATGAGGGTTTAAACATCCAATCACAGACCACGAAACAAAGCTGCAGGTGTGCACGCAAGGCAATGAAACAAAGTTGTACAAATGTCTTTTCGTGATAATTTCCTTTTATTAGACTTAAACTAGAGATTGGAAAATTTCGCGAATTCAATGACCTGTAGACGAGAATCTAGTGTACTATGCATACTCAAGCCCTTTCTATTCGTTCATAGTCTTCTGTTCCAATGAGTAGCAGCTAGTGGACAAATAGTCGGGGCTTGAGTATCCATAGTACAATGGATTCTAGCCTGCAGGTAATTGAATTCACGAAAATGTCCAGTCCCTAGCCATAACAACTGTTGTTTTGTCAACATAATGGATATTGAAGTATGCATTCTTGACGGCCAACCTGGCCTAGAACATATACATGAAAGACACGGGCTTCTTCCTATTTTGTTTCACAGTTGGTATACTAACTTAGCATCTTCGTAGGAGTTTGTAGAAGGCATCACGAAGATCAGGAGACTAAGGGGTATTCAGGACAACACGGACATCCCAGAAAGGGCAGAGCATGTTAAAGCCGAGGTGACCGTTACGCCGACGCGCCAGGGGCAGATAACTTGGACGGCAAATTTCCCACGAGAGACTGCGCCTTGTCGCCGCCACGACAGGCAACCCGCACGTCCAGTCTCAGACAAAACGAGGTCGCAAGGAAGAAGCCGGTATTAGCACATCACGTCAGGGCGGCAGAACGGCGATAACTGGTCTGCTGTTAGGAACGGCCCGTCAGTGTGTGTGCCATTCATATGGTACTTTTTTATTTCATGTTATCCTTGCCTACACAGAACATTGAAAAATCAGCGTAGGTAATTAATTGTTTATATTTCACCATAAAATGTGGTTTTATTTAAAAGATTTTTCTAAATATTGTTTGGGCTTAAAGAGACAATTAGAATGCGCACTTTACACTTTGGAGTTTATAGTTGGAACTTACCATGCACGAAACACACAGATAAACAATAAAATTTCAGTTTCCAGTTAACATAAGTTACAAGTTAGACCGCTGTTTGTTTATTATATTTAAGTCTCCAGTTATTAAAAAATGCTACTATCCAGGTCATTCTTTAAATATTTATTTAATCACACACATCTGCAGAGCAGGGTTTTTAATTGTTTTATATAAAACATTTTAGTATTACCTTTTTTATTATAAATTGCCTTTATGTATGTAGCCTATATGACTATTTGCGTATAATGGTCATCAATGTTCACGTAATGTTGAATTGCAACTGATAAATAGGGCCATCACTTTACCGCGAATAGATTTTTGCATTCGCATCGACAGCTCTGTTTCGTGGGTATTGGCAGCGTGTTTTCGACACGTCTTTCATTTGTCTTCACCAATCAGAATAAGGTTATTATAACACGATATACCGTGATTTGCCAATAAAGGGACAACGATCGCACGTCACGAAGCGGGGGGGTCGGAAAAATTCGGTTTCAATGTGCAAAATGATGCAATTTAAGCCGTTTTGTACTTAATGTGTGAATATAATATTGGTATTTTTTTTCTCTTGAAGCAATTTATTTTTATTTCGTGGGGTGGAGGATATGAATCCCGATATCTGTCCCTCTGGCTATGCCCCTATGAATTCTTAATATGTTTTAACGTATCTTACCTTACTACTTCCCGAGATACAGGGCGAGTTAGAAATCGCACAACCAGGGCTGACTCAACACGTGTACTATTCCTCGACCAGTGAGGGAGATATTTGTCCGCGCTTAATATGTATGGCTTCAGCGCTGGTGAGGGGAGACATGAGTTGATTACGGAGCAGCGCTGGAATTAACGGTGGGAGAAATGGGAGAACCCCGAGAAAATCCGCCGACCAGCGGCATAGTCCGGCACAATTTCCACATGAGAAATTCCGGGGATCGGCCCCGCCGGTAATCGAACCCGAATCGACATGTTGGGAGGCGAATGGTCTGACCATTCTGCCACAGCGGCCACTCCTTTGCAAGTGGAACCCCAAGACAAGAGAGAGAGTTAAAACATCCAATCGCTGATCATGAAGCTGATCTGAAAATGTGCTCATGCGGCGCTAAAACCAAATATAGGAAAAAAAATTTCCCTAAAAGTCGTGGAGCTTCTGATAAAATAATTAATATATTTAATCAACACGTTAATCGTTTCCACTACGATCAGTATAGAAGAGTACCGACCGAGGTGGCAGCAACTGTAACACGCTGGACTCACATTCGTGAGGTCCCGGGTTTGAGTCCCTGCTTCGGCCATCCTGTTTCCAAAATATGCCACGACCGATTCCCAGTGCAGTCCCTCTCCTCGTGTTAAGTTGCGTTTAACCTCGCTGTTGACGAGACGTACAGTCAAGCAAAGACATAAAACTTAAATGTATTAAGTAAGCGAACGTTTAAACTTACCTGTCATCATTTATAATGAGCCGCTTCACATTTCTAACCGCCCGTATAAGTGGCGTGTCGAGCGCTTACATGGTAAGTTGGTGTTTGCCGAGTGCTGTACAGTCTCGGTGGACTCACCAGGAACCAATATCGTCACTGCAGCCGAGTCAAACTGTACTAATGCAGCGCCTCGTTTAAGTTTAAAAATAATAATAATAATTGCAAAAATAGTAGAAACTAAAGCGCATGGCCGTAAGAATCAGCATTCTCCAGGTGCCAGCTGTTACATGCCCGGCCGACCAGAAACAGAAGTGGGGATAGAACCGTCTTTCAAAATGTGCTTTCTGGACATGCGTACATTATTCAAACACATCTGTCGAACACCACGTGGTAAATGGCTAGCGGAAGTGATGTATCATTCAGAAAGCGGAAATTGTTTCTGCAACTTTCTGTGCGCTTAATTAACCTGTCAAGTTCGCGGATTTATTGCTTACAGGGTCCGAAAAAGACAATAAAACACTCAAAGTATTAATTTAAGTAGAACGAATGACAGAGTTTTAATCTTTCTGGCGTGGCTATAGATTTCCTACAAAAAAAATTGAAATCATAAACACAGTTGAAAAGTTACAGATTTTATGTTGGCTAACATTCAGTATAACGCATTTCTAGGCTTTAACGAACGCCCTGACTTTTTTTTTATTTTGCGCTTTAGAAGGATGTATGGACTGAGGTAATATTTTGATTTATCTAACTGACGAACGGTTGAAAGACGAAAGCGACGAGTGATATTCAATTTCTCTTTCAGCACGTGTGGCCAGTGTCAACGTTATGATAGTTCGTCACTAAAATTTATTTGTACGAGATAGTGTTATATCATTCATCTCCTGTTTGTATTGCAATTGCGATATTTGTTTATTTAAACGAGAACAAATATTAAAAAATATGTTTGGCAGTTTTGTTTAGAATGGTTATTGCCGTTTTTGAAGAAAGGGAACTGTACGGTTTCGAATAGAAAGTACATCAACCAGAATTTCGTTTTTTACGTAATTAGCTAAAACAGTAGTATTTACTGGATTGTAAAACCAACCAATGACGTGGAGAAGACCAGTTTAATTAAATAAATCTCACGGAATATTGAAAAAATACAGGTAAGCATAGCCTAAATTGTTTAGACATTACTTGTTTTAACTAAAATGAAACAAAAAACATGCCTCGTTTTACTCTCGTAATAATTGTTTAACTTTAATATTTTTTGTTCCATGAAATTTTGAAACATTCTGATTTGATGTTACGCCTCTAAAATGTGTATTGTCGTATATCTGTTAAATATATTGTTAGTTTTGTATACCTAACTTCACAATTAATATGCGTTTTATTAGAGATTTTAATATTTCATATTTTTTATGGCCTGATGTTAAATTGCTCCAGTTCGTATGCTTCGAGTACATAGAAGAAATAACTAAGAAGTAATTGAAGAAACCAATGAAAAACACTGTATTTAAATAGAAAGTTGCAAACTCCAGCCTTAATGTGGACTATACAACGGTTTAGTTCAGTTCTTAAAGTAGTTCAGCCCATGTGACAAATTTAATTTCGTAATTCCTGTTGTTTTTCGTATTTACACTCCCTCGAGACATGGAAATTCAGGACTCTTTGACATATTGTCATAAAAATGGTTTGATAAAAATATTTTCATGAAGCACTAAAATATTTCCTAAAAAACAATAATCATATCGAAGAAACATAAAATACTGATTTTATGACCAGCACAAACGCGTGAACGACTTATTTCGGTGGTTTGTTATTAAAAAAATTTTTTTTACAGTTAAAACTAAGGAGAAATACATACTCTTGACAAAAGCAGGAGCATTTACACGGGGCTTGATTTTATTTTGTACGACATCTCTCATGCATATTCCCATGCGTGAACGTAAAAAAAATATATCTTGTTTTAAAGAAGTTCACACAGATTTTTTTTAACAAGTTTTCACCCTACAGCAGACATGTTGCCGCTGTATAATAACCTAAATTTTTCCTCGTGACAAAGTTATATTACAGTCGTTATATTTGCGAACGAAGATGTTCTTTGTGCAACAAAATATTTCCTGTGGTAATTATTTTTTTTTAAGAGTGAACGTTGAGTTAAAATTGCTTCGTAACTAACTCGGAGCGTCACGTACTGACATTCGCGGGAAGTTAGTAAGTTGTGTCGTATCGGAGTCTTGGTGGCCGCGACGTGCCCTTGACGACAGGACAATGAAGTCTGGCGAGTTTCTCTCCGAAGATACAGCGATGTCGGCGATGTTTCCCTCCACCCTCTTCCCCTTCTCCGTGTACAAGGGTCGAGTGTCGTATGGCGAGGGGGCAACACGATACCACCCGCAGTTCATCCGTCACAAAACTTCCCCGCCAAGCGAGTGAAGGGTGTCTGGCGCGAAGAGAAGAGTGGAATATCTGCGGAAATTACCTCCATCTCACAGTCTCTTTGCCCTACAAAGACTGGCGTCTTGGAGACAATTTTCTTTTAAAATACTATTCGCTTTTTACCATAGCAAAAAAAAAGTTACATTTACTAAATAAATTCTTATCATTGTCTTTTTACCACAACTATAATTCTTCTTCTTCAAGTGATAACAACACCTGAAAATAAACCTGGTACAAGTGAACTGTTCACGAGAAATCTTTAACCGTTTAGAATGCATTGCCCACTGTCAATAAAATTTAAAAACAAGATATATGTTACCCGTCTGTAAAATTTAATCCAGATTGACTACAGAAGGTGTGTAGTTTCTTTTGCTGCTGTACGTGGCTTCTTTCTGCACTTATTCCTCCTCTCTGATTAATTTTTTCCAAAGTTGTTTCTAAATTGATGATATGGCTCATAGGAAGCAATTTCAAGTATGTGTAAAATTTTACATGTTACTTTATTAGTTTATAATTAATTGTACTCAATTTTCGATACTCTTTCATGCAAAAATGTTGAAAACACATTTTTAACTGTTACTATTGCATTGCATTTGACGTATACAGACTTATACAGCTGGTTAGTAGTAACAGAAGGTATGCATGATTTCTAATTTACCAGCTTGAATTAAACATGCATAAATATGGTTAAAGTTGTAAAAAGTTACTTCGATGGGTGTCATCGGATAAGACTGTTTAGACTATTTTTTAACCAAATAATATTTTTTTATTTCTGTAGGGACAAAATAAAACCTTGCACCTATAAAACTACTAACATAAAATATTTACTATTAAGGTAATTTAATTTGGATATGTATCTTATCAAAATAAGCAAAAATTTAATTTTTAAAAATTGGTGTTATTTTTCCATTAATGTTTTGAGATATTAGCATTAATTTAATGTTTTTAAATTCTGGATAGTCAATGTTGAAACGTTATATTAACAACACTTATTATAAATATAAAATAAATTATTACAAACATACAAAATGTTTTAAAAAACAGAATATAGCAAATTAAAATTTTTTAAAATATGTACGCAGGTATAAAGCTACAATTTTTAGTACACTTTTAACAAAGACAATTATTAGAATTTATTTACACCACAATTCTCTGAAGCCACAAACATCATAAGCATACGAGGGGTATGTTGCTGTGAGTTTATAACCTCTTTGACGCAAAACATACATACATGCATACAGGGACCGCGGTTGTCGAGAGGTCAGACCAAGGCGATCCGGGTTCGATTCCTGGCGGTGTCGGTCCCCGAATTTGCGCATGTGGGAATCGTGCCGGACGATGCCGTTGGTCGGCGGGTTTTTTCGGAGGTCTCCCGTTTCCCCCCGTCCTTTCATTTCGGCGTTGCACCATACTCACATCATGTCAGCCCTCACCTGCGCTGACTATAATCGCTCACTCACTCACTCATGCATGCATACTGCAAACCCTAATCCAATTTACAATTAATTTCGTAAGTAAATACAGCATAATGCATTTTTAAATATGTTTAACTGGAAGTAATTCCCCGAGTTGTAGAGACTTTCCGTATTTTTCTTCAATAATAACATTTTAGTTAAAATTTAGGCTTGTTCACTTTAAGACTTGACTATTCATGCCGAACATTAATTTTGTCGCAAAAATAAATTTTAAATTTTCGTATAGTTATTGTGACTAGTAAATAATTATCATGTTATAATTTTCGCACTTTAAGAACATAGGTGAAATTAAGGTAGGATCTTCATTTTTGCTAATTTAATTAAAATCATAAACACGAACTGTTTCAGAATTTAATCAGATAAATAACAGCGTTATCATTTTTAAAAATATCTTTAGTACTACTGTAGTTGTCTTTGTCATAAGTTGATATGTATTAAAAACGGTAAAATTCTAGTTTTTATATGTTGTTATAAAAAAACAAAGAATGTAAAAAATATCCATTATAAAAGTTGGATTGTAGAATGTCTAAATTTTTTCAAGAAGTACTGTCAAATATGATCTTTTATTGCAAAAAAATGTATCTCCAAAATGAATTGAGTACCTACAAAATATTTGAGGATATTTAATTAATTGTGGAAAAATTAATCTCAGGCCACTTTTCCTTTGTATGGACAGGAAGACTCACAGCAAGTAGTATATTACCATGATTATGAGTCGAAAAAGAAGAGAAGTTTAATTTGTGGATAAATTATAAAACTCTTTAAATCCGCAGACGTTTTACTAAAAAATTTCTCAAGCGAACACAAACGTGTTGCGACTCAAATGCAGCACCATCGGCCTGGGTATAAAGCGGAAAGTAGTAACTCCCTATGCTGCAATCTGGTATGCAAGTGATCGTGCTATTATGGCAGGTAATACCTACTCTCCATGTTGTAATCATCCACAACATAGTCACGTATTATTTTGTATGTGGCACGCTTCGCTTTACGAAGGAGATACTTTTTATTCAAGTCACGATGTCAGTTCCTCAAACCGTGTAGAAACACACTTCCCATGGGCCATTAACTTCATGAAATGAAGTTGAAAACTATTAAGTCTATAAAATGGAAAATTCACAACACAGCTTGCAAACTTTTTGATAGTAAGACGGAAGAAATTCTGAATTAAATTCAGGAAATAAGTAAAGCATAGAAAAGCGTATATTTTTACATTATATTAGTTTGGGGGTGATGTACAATACTGTGTCTGTACCACTTACATATTTCATTACTTTATTTTGTGTAATGTTTGTGTTCGTAGTAGCTGTCAAAATAACATTTAGCAGTTTACGTTTTATTACAGTCATTCACGGACTTGGGATCTCAGAACACTTATTTTTCCTTGAATGTCGTCAATACCGCACGAACGAATCACACTAGCCTTGTCTTACTGACGAGCAACGAACCCAGATTCTGTAGTTTAAGGGCGCGGTTTCTCTTCAGTTTTCAAAATCTTTTCTTTTATTTTTATATTTGTACCAGATATTTCTTTCCTAATTTTAAACATAGATTGTGTCTAAATCTTCCTTTTAGGAAATATTTGTGTCCCTCATAGTTTTTGCGTAAAGAGTCGTAAATGTCAAAATTTGCACTTCACGGTTTTATGTGCGCCACTAAAACCAACTTTCATACCAAAATGAAAAAAATTACAGTGTGTACCAAAGTTGGAGGCTATAACTTGACATATACAAAAAAGTAACATATTTTTTATTTAACAAAAAATGCGGAATTTTGATATGAAAATGTAAAAATTTTCAACAATTTTTTAGAGGTATAAAAGTCTATGTATATTGTGTTTAATATGTGTGAAGTTATAACCTACAACTTTGTTATACGCTGTGAATTTTTTTTCGGTTTGTTATGTCAGTTAGTTTTAGTGGCGTATATAAAACCGTAAAATGTCAATTTTGACGTTTACGACTCATTACGCAAAAACTGAGAGATACACAGATTTCCTAAGAGGAAGATTTAATCACAATTTATGCCTAAAGTAAGGAAAAAATATCTGTTACAAATGTAAAAATAAAAAAAGACGTTGAAAACTGATGTGACTGCGTCCTTAAGGAGTTAAGACTCTTTATGTTACCAGAAGTCAAATCGAGAAATATATGTCCTTCACGTCTTGTAGATATCATATTAGGAATGGTAGAAATATATTTGTATCGCAGATTCAAAAATTAAGATTTTACCACTATGTTGGTAAATTTTCAAATTTTCCACACAGCAGCGACAAAAAAAATTTAATGTCGTATCAGTGTTAAAATAAAGTATTTCTTAACAGAGCAACTTCAGTATTATAATGCACAGTGTAACAATTCTATTTTTTTTAATGTTAAGATCTAAAGTAATTATCAGAAACATTTTTACAAATTGAAGGTTTTGACATACGATTTAAATATTTAAAAAAATATCAAACTATTACATACGATTATTAGGCATACACAACGAATTTCACGTAAAATACTCTGTGTTAGAAATAGTGGTTTATCGAGATGTAATTAATTTCAACTTCATTCAAATTTTTAAGTTTTGCAGGAAAATTCCTTAATATTAAATTAAAAATTATATCCAATATGTGAACCAAAACCATAGGATGTGATTATTTGCAGACATTTTGCTGTAACTTACTCCCTCATTTGTTGAACAATAGGCCGAATAACTGTCCAGGAGCCAAATAAACTAAATAAATATTTCATGTTTGTTCCTTATAATGCTCAACATACTGGCTCTTCTTCGACCAATAAGAAAATGTTTACATTACATATTTACTATGTAACTTCACATCAATTCAAAACGGTTTTATGTTTTTGAATTCAAAGGCACTTTGCAGTTTCGTAAAAGCAAACCCACCTACATAAATTACTTTGAGATACTCAGTTAAAACATAATGCCTCGTAAGAAAATTAAATATTTTCTTCGTTATTTTTATTAGAAAATATTTTTAAAAAAATGTTTTATTCATTGTAGTGGTATAAGTACACAATGTAAACTGTCTTTTTTTTTTTTTTTTGTAACTCAATCCTTTCTACGGGTATGTGTTCAAAACAGTAACATTTTGATTTTGATATAACGTTATGCGAAAACCCAAGTTTGTGAAACAAATATGTTAATTAACAAATTATTTTATAGATAAATGAATACATGTTGAAAAGCAATTAACAATTTCTTGAGAAAAAACTGAAATTTCTTTTTCATGTAAGCAGACTGTAATGTTACTATCATTCTATATCGTTAGGGTGTATGTATATTCCTAGTTCTGCGAATGACACGCAGTTCAGTAAGTGGAGGTCGTCTTGTAACTAGTTTCTTCGCTAGCAGGAGACTTCAGGGCGAGCCCAGGGGAAGTCGGAGTGCCAGCCTAATGGGCAATCACCTAAAGTGCCCTTAGTCTCCGTGGGGAGTAAAAGAACGGTCAAAGTTCTAATGAAAAAAAAGCGTTGTATAGAAATGTATACGAGAAACGAATGTGACGTCCCCAAGTCCTGCATGCGACACTGCAGTGTTTTTTTACCAAACGATTTAAGGTGGATTCACAATGCCCCGACGATCCCGACGCAACAGCTCCAACGCAGCAAAATTTGAACAACCACCAATAAATAGCAAGCATCAGTTCGACTAAATTACTGCCCCGACCACCCCGACGAAAGTAGATTATATTTCTAATTTTCGTCGTGTCGGGTCTTGCAGGGAAAGGTAACACAACATTAGAAAACGAAATTTACTCATTGCTAAAAATACGTGGTATATTTACTTTAAAGGTATAACTATTTCTGTCCGTTTGGTATCAATCCGCTAGATGTGAAAAATTACATTATCATAGGCCTATTCACAAGCACCTTTATTCCAGTCAAGTAACATGTTTTAGTTAAATTATCTCAGCGTCGTGTACTAAAAAATACCGGAAGCGGGGGAGATTTTGGTCACGTGGAGTGAATACTGGATATTACAAAAAACTATTTCTCGCAAATACGGCAACCCTGAGTAAAGGAATTTAATTAAGGTAGATTCCTATTAATAAGTAAACACATGGCATTTAATTAATATTTACATACAGGTTACAACTATGGAAAATTAACATAGTATAAAAGTACTCAGTCACCCGTGCTTAGGGTGATATCTTGAATAAGGGAAAGTGGTATGTTTCTATCCAAAAATATGTGTGCAACTGTTAAGTAATTATATTTATATCAAATATACTATAACCATTTGTTAATGCACATATAACACGTTGGCTTACTGTAACACTCCCAGGAAAAAAAGTACCACGAAAGTTACAAACCCTTAGGTAGAATAAAAATATACATCTCTTTATTCTGAAATTAGGGAATGTAAGTACTTCACGGCGATTCTAAGGTGTTAGGTTAAAGAAACATAATAATTAACATCTTATGTCGGTTTTATTACTTTATTTTTAAACAATTTAAAATATCGGTTTACGGTTGGAGTCCTCCTTTAAGATTTACTATACGACATGATTTGTGGAAAAATTTTACATTATACCTCACACAGATAAAAAATTCACACAGTATTATGTACTTCTAGTTCAGTATCACTCAATATGCGCACTTGCCATATTTTACTTTACTTAAAAAATACTTAATTCTGATATGTGAAAGGACTTTAAATTTGTATAGTTTTAACGACGGCTGCATAGTAAAGAAAGAATAAAAGATTTTTGCAATCTACGCTGTGAGTTATGCCACATAGCAGAATGGTAAAATTTTTAAATTTTGTAACGATATCTACTGTACGTGCATTGTCATATTTCTTAACGACACTTAAATTTCCGATTCAGGTATCCTGATTGTGTGTTCATTTATTCGCTGGATAAAGCAGATTGGTAAAATTTTAAAATTTTGAAACGATATCTTCTATACGTGTATGGTTATATTTATTAACGGCTCTTACAATCAGGATACCTGAATCGGAAATTTTGAGTTCGTTTATTCGCTGGCAAAAGTAACAAAAGACTGCTCATGAATTGTCCAAAAAAGTAAACGAAAACATATCTTCCGAAGCCAACCGTATAAATTTGCATTATAACGCATTTGTTTGTTGTCAGTATCTCAATAGTACGTTGCTATTCAAGATGTACATATTTAAACTGTAAAAGCGGTTAGGAATTATGTACCTCTCAAAATGCTTGAGGCGTTCGTTTGGCCGTTTACCAGATGGAAATCAATTACTGTAGGTAGCACGATAAACAAGTCACGTAATTTTCCCCGGGGGAGAAACACGCAGTAACTTCGTTAGAAGCGTAACTCGTTCTCATTAGACGCTTCATTAGTTCGCGTCTTCGCCGGCAGTGTCGCGTGCCGCGGGGGCATCTTATTGCTTACACGGCGACAAACATGGAGGAGACAAAAACAGCGTAGGACACAATAGATGACGATCAACCCTCCCGTGTTATTCGCGATTAATGGCAAATCCCTCCAAGCATTCAGGACTGAGTGCTTCATTTCTCTGCTACCCCGCTCGCAATCAGCTGAGCATTAATCATGGACGTCTCGTACAAAACAAGAAAACCGTATTTTTCGTCCAGGGACAAATGAAGCTGTTCGCTGTCACCTTTCGCACGAGGGAGGTTTGAGATTATTGTGATGTCCTTTTTAGAACGTATAGAGCCAATGATTTTCTGTGAAAAGAATATTTGCACCAAATTTCTTCAGGGCTTTATGGAGGAATAACAATAGCACGACAGACGTGAAGCAAATGCCACGACGCAAATAACAGGACTTGTCAGCCAATCAGCTTCTGTGACGTCACCGTGAAACTGAATGACGGGCGCGACGCGAATTCCGAATGGAAGGTATTCCTACTTTATTCCATTCGTGGACATGACAAAGCTGAAGAACGGAGTTTAATTTTGTGGCCAAATGTTGGTGTGACTTGTGACTTTGCGGTAAATTGCCTTTATTTATCGTACGAGAAATTTCTGTTTGGTATCGTAAGAAAACCATTACCTTTGTAAGCAAACGTGTAATTGTGAATTAATTATTACATTTGGAAATGCCAGTGAGCATTTCAAATACCTTTACTTATAATAAAATACAAAATTATTCAAAATAAGGTAGTATTTGTTGTGTGTCAGACCAACTAGTGAACGCAATTAAGAGAGTTTTTAGTGTCGTGTCTTCGGCTCTATTGTGATTCCAGCACTACGTGCACATTGTCAGCTCTGCGTGATGGCAATTGATAACTAGAGACACTGGTAAATCGCGGGAAAAGTTGATTGTTTGCTAGACTCCAACATGCTATGTATAACACTTAAGGTTTTGCACATATATGGACGACTTGAAAAGAGGCGGAGCTTCAGTCAGGTGAGGGAAACAGTTCCTATCTCCATGGATACCGCAGCCGAACATAACCTTCATTTTGCTGTTTGGCTTCACATGTCACGGATGAGATGTACGTCTAGAATATTGATTATTTGTTTGGAATTTGCCATTTTTTCAGGTAAACATTAATCTTATGTATTTGCGTATCTTAACCATGAAATTGAAACTAATATTTTTTACCCTTGCTTGCAAATCTATGAATGCGCAAAATTCTTGCTTTCTGCAATTACCAACTAACAAATCAGCATGTTCGTAAACAAGCTTTGTTTTCCACAGTACTTTCCCCCTGCGATGACGTCAGGGAGCGTGTACTTCAAGTCGTCCATTGGCTATCGTTTGCATGAAACACTGTGCCCCTCTTCAACAGACCCAATTATAACTGTGCAGTTTTAACACAGAACGTGTGTGATTTGCTAGAAAACTTTTCACACGTGTCACGATTGAGATACTACAGTTTATTGGAGACTATGTTAAATATTTTCGCGATTTCCCAGTGTCTCTATTGATAACGTGTCTTTGTACCGTGACGTCTCTAATTTGACTGCACCAATCAGAGTAAGTTACTGCGACACCACACATCTGCGATTTGCGAGCAGAACCACAAAACTGTGAGAGATGAAATCACCCAATCACAGACTACGAAGCAGAACCGCAGCAGTGCACGTAAAGGATTGAAACAAGTTGGTTCAAAATTATGTTTGCCAAATATCAGTGGCTCTTAACTATGAGAATGTATCATAAAATTAACGTCAGATTAGGAGTTGAAAATGATTGACTTACATTAAAAGTAGAGGCACGATTACTTCGCGTATTTATCTGGCAGCAGCCTAGACTTCTCAGTCTTGTACACGCTCTGTTCAAGGTCGAATACACAGAAAAAAATTTGTACATTTACAAGGAAATTCTTGTAACATAGTATCAGAACATTATCAGTCAGATAATAAAAGTAAGATGTCAGAAATATTTTTAAGTGGTTACAAATATTGTAAATACCTTTGGGAACTAGTAAAATAATGCTAATGAGCAGATTTTTTCGAATTAAAACAAAATAAATGTAGGAGACCTTTCACATTTTACAAAACATTTCGTACTTTCACGAAAAAAATTTTTTGGAAACTAGTTTCCAAAAATTTTTTCGTAACACTGCAAGCAATTATTGTAAAATTAACCGGATATTAGCTGTAAATATACGCTTTTATATTAACAGAAATGTTTGTAAATATACAAAGAAATGTGTAAATGTACAAGATGTTTGTAAATTTTACAAAATATTTTCATAGTGTTACAAAAATTTTTTTTGGAAACTGGTTTCCCAAAAACCTTATCGTAAAAGTACAAAATTTTTTTACTGTGTATGCATTGGCTTCTAACTGTACAAACGGGTGTCACGTGAAATCCCCACGAATTATTTTGTTACACATTACTGGCTTGGAGTCGTCCGAGTTGTGTCAAAACCGCGATCGTCTAATCACGGAAGCGAAAGTGAGGTATATGTTTTTGACGTCCAACCCGACCTAGAATCAATACGCGAAATACTCGTACCTCTAATTATAGGTGAAGTGGGAATTGAAAAAAAAAATCTTTGAAAGGAAGCATTATGCTGTTGAGTATAGCTTGCACTTACATGCGGTGAGGCAACTTGTGGTTGAGCATTAGTGATCCTTATAGCTAGGGCTAGGAATATTTCGCGAGTTCAATGACCAACATGCTAGAATCCATTATCCTGTTTATACCGAAGCCCTACCATTTGTCCATTACCTGCTACTCATTCAGACAGCAGACAATGAACGAATGGACGGGGCTTGAGTATGCGTACGACATTGGATTCTAGCATGCAGGTCATTGAACTCGCGAATTTTTTCTAGCCCTTGCATACGCGCTTCCAGGATCCGATTGTGATTGTTGGGTTTAGAAACCAAAACATTCGAAGCGTTGGTGATGTTTAGAGACATGCAAAATTCGCGTTATCGTTTGGTAGCAGACTAAACTTCACATTCCTACACGTTAACAGAGCATTACCTGAGATTCAATTGGCCACGAACTTATATGTGTTGTCACTGACGTGTGTTACGTGTTTACAGAAATTGGCCTCTCTACCGTATAAGTAGAGCCACGATTTTATGGTGAAAATATTTTTGCAATATTTGGTTTCGATGCGTCATGTGCACATCAACAGATCTGCTACATCGTCTGCGGTTGGATGATTTTACCTTCACTGGCCTTGGCAAATTATAGACGTACAGACTCACAATAATCTTATTATGATTGGTGCAGTCAAATGAGAAACGTGTCTGAACACAGACGCGCTGCCAATAACCTTGAAACAAAGTTACCGATGTGCACGTGAGTCACTGAAACAAAGTGGCGCAAATATCTTTTCGCGCACTAAGAAAAAAATTTTGTTGATGCACACAAAATTTGTTTGAATCAACCAAATCATTTGTTTACAGAGGGGCAACGAAATATTTGTTTGCTTGTACCAAATTATTTTGTTCCCTCGATTTGTTTGAGGCAAATAGCTGAATTTTGTTAGCAGTACCAAATATTTAGTTGGTCATAAAAATATTTCGTTGGACATATTAAATGC
>PNEQ01002070.1:40468-51022 GCA_003012365.1 Medauroidea extradentata | reverse complement strand
TCATCTTGTCGAGACATGTGCTAGCGAGATTTCGTCTAGTCGAGACAGTCTCTCATCCTGTCGAGACATTTGCTTAGTAAGGTTCAACAACATCTCCATCACTGGTTTACTGTCTATAGGTGTAGGAACAGGAATTTCCACTAAGTTTGAAATAACGACCTTGGCTGCATCAATAGCCCCTCCAGATGGTAAGGTATCTGATAATACTGGTGTTTCAGTAACTGCAGGGAAACTGAGGTCAATTTCAGACTCCGTGATGGCTGTTTCAGTTTCAGAGTGTTCAGAGTTCCCATCATCCTCACAGGTATGATGTATAGAACTATGAAGGAAGTAGTCCTCCCTCTCAAAAGTCATCATTGCAAGATAAGCCAGAACCGGAAATTCATGCAACAAGAATATGTACAGTCTCGTTACTTGACACCAATAGAGAATTTTTACTACACAAGCCATCATCGCTACAAGAGAGCCAACGTGTAGCAGTCTGTCCTGAAATTCCTGTAAAAGTTTGTAACGTGGAAACTATAGCACTATTGGATAGCAGTGCAGAAGTTAGCTGCATTAGTGAAGGGTTAGTGAAACAGATGGAATTAACTGGAGTAAAGCTACCACTAATGCCTACACCTGTAATTAAAATAATCGGTGCTACTTCCAAAGCAAGCCCTGCAGTGAACCGGCAGACATTTATTAACCTATCTGGTTTAGGTAAACTGAAGACTGTGTCAGTACGAGTCGTGGAAGGATTGTCAAAACCCTTAATTCTAGGTACAGATTTTCTGACTGAGCACAAAATCATTCTAAATTTTGGAGGATGGATAATCACATCACACGACAGGGCTATGTCAGCAGTAATACCAAACAAATGGCAATTTTCTGATAATTTAGTTGGAAATCTTAAGAGAAATGTAAGCCTTTTTTTCACTTGTCAAATGGTACCAGCAATGATTCTATCAGCCTATCTGAAGAAATTGCTCAAGCCGTCTCAACAGCAAGAGGAATCAATGCCATACAGTGAAAATAACTTCATCAATTATTAACCAGCACGCAGGAGCATTTTTCAGAAATACCAGGATTAAATAAATACTGTACTATAAGGCCAAAATTACTGTAATTGAATGAGAACCGTTTCACTGTAAATCATACCCTATTCCAGCTAAATACTTGTCAGCTGCACAGGAATATTTACAGTTAATGTTGGGCTGAAAGGTAATAGTAAGAGGGGCAAGTTATTACACTTCACCCATGGTTTGTGTACCCAGGAAAGACGGAACAGTAAGATTGTGTTTGGATGCCAGATCAGTCAACAAGATCTCAGTAAAATTTAGAGAGGGACCTATTCCTACCAGTGAGATTCTTAGACTATATCAAGGGATGAAGTATTTAACAACTATCGACCTCACTAATGGCTACTGGCAAATTCCACACGAGGAAGAGTCGCAGAAATTTACAGCTTTTATTTTCCGTAATCAACAGGACTGTGCAATGCAGTTGCTGAGTTTACGAGATGTTTGGACCTAATTCTGGGCGAGCCGTGCAAAGGATTTGCCAAGGCATATGTAGATGATATACTGATTGTGTCATCATCTTTTGAACGTTTAAATAAAAGTGCTTATTTGATCATGAAACAGTGACTGGCTCAGTTCGGAAAGTTCTGTTTAAAATAACAGAAAATTTAAGTTGTGAGGTTTCTTGCTGAACTCATCCGACACATTAGCTGGATTTATGTGAAATGTCCTAATGAATGTTTAGAAGTGCCAAACCATTGAAACGACACTTTTACATAGAGTTTGGCAAATATGATTTCAGGCGTTTCAGGTTCGAGAAAGATAACTTGTGTTATTTTTGGTAGTGTCTACAGTCTCAGTGTTGTCTCTTAGAAAAATAAGAGAGTATATCACCTTACTGTCTCTGTTTCCATAGCCAAAATTGTAAAAGAATGAAGAAAAATTCACACACTTTAATTAACATCTATACACTACAAGTCTACACACAAAAAATCTACAAATTGGAATAATTTACACAAGCAGACTACAAACTGGAAAACATGTACCACATTACAGACAATATGTGCACTTGAGCTTTGTTTACAGGCTCAATTCTGTCACCTTTTTGAGAGGTTCCAAATTCTCCAATATCGGTGTGCTGAGTGTAGCATAACATAAAGTACTGAATGTAATCACGTAGGCTGGAAGGGGGTGAGGGTCTCAGCTACAGCAACAAAGAAGCATGCATTTACACCAGTGGTTGGGAAGAAACAAAATTAAAACACAATGTTCTTGACTCTTCTCCATTTACACTTTTTTTAAACTGGTTTATATATGAAAAGGAGGGGATGTAATGACGCCAAGTAGCCCATATGTGGCTACGCCACTGAGACAAAGCATCTCACGTCACAAAATGTCTGTTACCATTGTTCGACAACCCATACCAGTCGTGAGAGAACATTGTTATCTTAGTGTCCTACTGGATCTTAAACTGACTTGCCAGTTGCAAGTTAATAAATTAATGAACACAGTAAACTCAGCAGTTAATATTCTAAAGATAGTCAGTAACACATGGAGGTGGAAGGGGGGGGGGCATCTGATCACCCTTATCTATTTGTATACAACATTGATTCAACCTCAGTTCGATTATGGTGCTATTTACAGGTGAGACTTTTCTAACCATATCTATGCTTTCCTTCAACATTTACTGAATGAATGCTTGATACTGCGTTTGGAATCCATGAAATGAACTCCAATCGCATCACTACATGTAGAAGCAGCCTATACTAAGGCCACGCAGACTGTTTATTTAAGTGCAATATGAAGTTATTTTGACGTGCTATTATCCGTTCCTGTAGGTGTATTGAGAAATGAGGTTATGTTTAGTCAATCTACAACCACGTTGTCATGGCAGAGACTATCATATTAATAATAAAAAAAAATAAGTCCTTTAATTTATTATGATCCAAGACATTACACAGTCTGCAGAGTGTATGTTTGCTTAATTTTGACATCTCTCTTCTGAGAAGTGTGTTTGCAAACTAGATTTCAGAAGACTTGTTGAAATCAGGATGGTAAACACAATAGAGCTGCCAGGTATCTTTCTCAGAAATGAAATGTTAAAATCAGGCAAATGTATACTGTATGGACTATAGAATCTGAGCGGAGAGAAACTGGTTTTACATGCAGGAGGATACAAATTATCTGGCAGGAAACTACAATAGTAACCAGGGCTCTAAGTATGCTCACTTGACCATTAATACCTTATAATGAATGTTTTGCTGATAGCCAAGCAGTTTTGAAGGGACTGAATGTGGCAGGTAGAGAGGAAACATACCTGTCGCCAGCTGACATGTTGGGCAACCCAAACACAGAGTCCAAAGAGCACAGAGTACGGTACATGTCTCTCCACATGCTGCTGTCTACCACACAGTGTGCAACAGTCCTTCTTGGAGGCGGCCAGCCAGCTCTCCCAGCACTCTTTGTGTACCAGCAATGTTGAGCACACACACAGGCGAATCAACGTGTCAACTGGCGCCCTCACTCGGCACACCACGCAAGCAGTCTCTGTCCTACCCAGCCAACCTATACAACACATTCTCAGTAGGCAGCGAATATCTTTATTTGGCCACACTTTCCGAGCTGCAAAGCTTCATCAGACAGGAGTTATTTTAAACCTCGTAATCAGTACATTTATTCCGGCACCAAAAAGTGCAGATTTGTTAAGGGTTTCGGAAACTAATGTCCTGCGTATAGCGTAAACAGCGCGAAAGTCACTGAAATTAACTAATTTAATAGGACGGATATTTCTGAAGAAATTGACACCAGATAAGCTTTATAATATACTGTGGGATCAAGAAATATTTAAATGGCCTCACAACATGAACTAAATACATAAAAGTCAAGTCACCATATGAAGTAGTTTAAATGTGCCAAGTTTGATAAAGAAAAATATTTTCTCAGTTGTCATTTCAGCAGAAAAATTTTTTTAAGAGATCATACAGGGCATTAAAATAAAATATTTCGCAACTAAAACATTTTAAATGGCCGTCATTTTAAAAACACTAATACATATACAAAATGCACTGAAGTCGAATCGGCTTACCAAGTACTACATATGGTCAAGTTTTATGAAATCCAGACAACGGGTTCAAAATTTTTAGAGGAAAAAACAAGACGAAAATGTGACCACATAAGCCTACTTTCATCATCATAAAGTAGGCTAATAACAGCATGCATTGGATGTATATAAAGCTTGGTTCTTATAGTTTTGGTAACACAAGGCTTCACATTTTGTTTGATGTTCGTTAGGTACAGCCCTTTCACATGGTCAAATTTTGCTTCAATCTTCTGTCAAATTTATGGGATTCAATTTACTGAATGTTGTGCGATGCAATGTGACGTCATAACCATGGCCATTTTTACTTTAAATTTTTTAAATATCTTGAATTTCGTCAAAGAATTTTGTTTCGAACATGTGTGAAATTTTCTGAATAAAAATATTCAAAATCAGAAAAGAGGGTTTTTCTCGCATTATAAATTCAAATAACATAATATTAGAGCTCTGTATGTGAATTAAACAATTTAAAAAATAAACACATACATAATTTATTTTAAATAGTACATACTACAATAATGAGAAATGTATTGGTTTAACCAAATATTTTTGTATTGTGCACAATTAGTATATATTTGTAAAGTTGCTACATAAATTATATTGTGCATCCATTTTTTTTACGAATCGTATGATAACATTTCAAGTAATCCTTTTAATGTTTAGTGAATCAAATTTCTTTAATCATTGTGCTATTCAATAACTTGAATTCCAGAAATTGATTTCAATAAATATCTGATTGTGTGAAATGGCCTTTACATAAAAACACTAGCACAAACTCAGTATCATCCATGAAAACACTAGTACTATTCCGAAAAATACCTTCGACTTTGGTAGCCTGTTGTTGGACATCCCGATCAACGGTTTTATCTTTACCATAACTCACTCGGCGAGCAGAGGACCACTTCCTTGGTTCTTCTGACATTGTGATCGAAAAATAAATTTCACTTTAGGCTTTTACAAAGACATTCATACAAATAATGAATAATCAAATTAAATAATTCACTTTGTTTCCATGGTCACTCAAATTATATTTGATCCATTGTTGCTCTAACCATTGTTTGTTACAGAAGGGAGCCGTGAGGGAGAAGTGTGGAAATTGAACTAAAGTCTGCTGGAGTAAAGGGTACAGCCTACCTCGGAGCCCTGGTGATAGGGGCATATGTGTTACATTATACTAGGTGGGGCTTAGTACTTGTCAAGCCCACATTTATGCCATCACCAACTTTTTGTTAATCTAAGTGAGGCATACATTGTTACAGAATTTTTGGGATGTTTCTAAGTACCTGAAAACTTCATCTCATACTTATTTTCCTGTTTAAAAACATAGGAAGCAGTGAAGGTAAATTTGCCTGAATTGACTGATAATATTAAAATTGACACCATGATGCAGCCCTACTAAAACCCATGGGTGGAAGCAGTTGCAACAACAATATAATTGAATAACAGATGAAAATGACTCATTTTATTATTTATATATGACCATCACCTTTCACACAAGGTAAGGCTGTTAGGTGGCACATTATGTCAAATAATGTCAGACATAAAGCCTCCTACATTTAGGTATTATACGCAACAAAACTTGAATATTTATCAAACAACCAGTTTTGTTTTGTATTTTGTATGAACGCTGCTGACCCCATAATCACTTTCTACTTTATGAAATAACAGCATAAGTCTTTAATACGCTGCTGAATTTATACATACAAAGAGATATCGTTGAGAACGCCGACTGTTACATCACTTCAGTAACTTGTGCTTAGAGGCAAGGGGATAGCGTCTTACAAGAACTGAAACACACTAGACTTTTCAAGTGTTGGCACATCTTGTGTGTTTGCGGTGAGTTGACTTCACTAATTGCTAACCACTACGGCTTAATCCACGTGTTAAAATTTTAAATTTATACTACTAAACATACTCTAAACCAAACAAAAAGTCACATACATCCATTCATACACACGCACGTTCTGAAAGGGTGTTTTCTTAATTAGTGAATCATGTGCGGCGTTTAGGATTTATTACTTCAGAAACTGTTGACACGAAAATATACACACAGATCATGAATGGTTAGTCTTTGTAGTACAGAACAAACACTTCCAACTGATAAGTTACTATGTACAGACAAAACAAATCTACCAGTTACAGTTGCAATATCCACACGTAACAAATACAAGCCATATTGTTAGGAAAGGGTTTGCACTGTACTGTACAATACAATACCTATCACAAAACAAGCACCTACTACTGCAGTCTACAGTAATACATTTAACTTCATAAAACACAGTTTTCAGTCACACTCAGCATAACAACATGCCATTCTCCTAATGCTGTGGTGAAATAATTTTAACCTAAAAAGTCATCAAACATAATAAAAGTCTTGGGCAGTGTTGGAGGTGGAGTATAGCCGAGAACATCATTGTCAGAACCTGCTGGAGTTGGACGACAGTAACTTCCTCACGCTGAAAGTAGACAGTCCGAGGCCAAAAGTAGCCAGCATCATGGCCGAAGGAAGTACGACCTTGTCTGCTGGCTGCCGACTACTCACACCACCAGTCTGCCAACCACAAACACACATTCATAATTCATGTATGTACATAGTACATATCAATGTCACCTCTACACATAGCCAAACATTCGCCCAAAGTATCAGGACGCGATTATGAGGATGGTCATTCGTCTTCGCGCTGTGAAGAATGTTTGGTACTTGTGGAGAGTGCCAAGTGGCTATCCGTTCAAAGTCTGGTTTTGTGCCAAAATCACAGGACGCCCGACCTGAACACCAGCGCTACCCTCCACACATTCCCTGATTATACAGCAGTTTGTTTACAGTTGAAGGCAGTTATGTTGAGTGGATCGAGAACCTGCTCTCGTGACTTTTTTAACGCACTGTAAACTTTACTCGGGTTACATTTTACATACTTGAAGGTGAAATTCTCTTCTATTATTTTATTTTCTATCTTTTTTGTGGGTTTTTATAACTGCTGAACAGAGCAATGATATAATAATGATATGAATAAAAAAGATGTTCTATTAAATTTCTTAGAACTTTATCTGGGGGAGCAGAGTATATATGGGACTTAAAAACACATTACTTAAAAATAAAGCCAAGGTTACAATGTTTGGGTTGAAACTGTTTACTATCAGTAATGTATTACATTATATGCATAATGTTAACCTTGTCCTACTGAGATGGATATCAATCATCTGCCATAGTCTTTTTCGGCACTGGTTTTTTTAAATACTTTTCTGCGGTGCTGTGTGAGCAAGTAACTAAAGGCACCTAAATAATAACATGAAGCTACTGCAACTGTTTCAATGTGATCAATTTCATAACACAAATGTACTGACCAGCGCAGAATTTAGTCAACATAAAACTAGCCCAAATGTTTGTCGATATGTATACGAACACATTCGTCCACAAAAGATTAGCTGAATCAGTTAGTGAAATCGCTCAGCAAAGTGTAGAGGTGGCATAATGCAGATTGTGTAAAATTTGTTCCACAAATCTAAACTAAGACATTCAGTACAAATGTGGGTCATAATTTCACAAATTTTCTTACTGCAACGCTGAAACACTCTCCTCTAATTTAAGGCCATTATCCATCATTTCTGCAGCTTTTACGACATTTATTTTTGTACAGTAATCATAAATGAGAGCAGATATAAAAAAATAGTTGCACAGTTTTGTTAAGAACAGTATATAATACATACTACTTTAATTAATTTTTTCAAGGCAAAATACACAATGGTTCCAGCTAATAACACAATTAAGGGAAATCTCATTAATAAACTAACTAGCAAAATCTATGTTAATTTCTTATCTAGAAAAAATTAGACTACATAGTAAAACAATTTTCAACAAAACTGTACAACCGTTTTTCGATATCTGCTCTTGTTTAGGAATAAAAAAAATTATCAAGAAAATAGTAGCAATTATGGATTGAGGCCTTAAACTCATTTTATAGTTAAGATTGAATTTTTAAGCGGTTTTGCTCAATTTTTTCATTTACATCATTGTACTTTCACTTATTTTTGTCCAGGAAATATTTTCATTAACTTTGTCAGTTGGCATTGTATACATATTTAAAACTAACTAATCTTTGCTCAAAATAATTTCATAAAAAGTTTCAACATTAACAACTTACAGTGGTACTACAATGGTGTTCGACAGATGTGAGATTTTGGCTCGCAGATATATTGAAATTTTTAAAAAACCTAACTATATTACTCTGGTTCTAAAGTGTGTAATTTTCAGCAATGAAACAATTTTCAATACATATGAAGTGTAAGCCTTGTATTGTACATGTGTCTTGCACTAGGAAAAATTACACATTTGTATTTACTATTTTGAGGTTTACGATTTTTTTTTTCTCTTTTCCATTGTTTTAATAGTAAATTTTAAGCATAGTACATTACTTCTAGTAATTCAAAAGTAATTATATTAACTGATCTTTGTTTATTTAAATTCAGAAACGTATTGTAAACTAGTTTGCCTTATCTTAAATTTTCTTAGTATATATTTATACTACTCAAATTTACTGTTAATCTTATTAATTTTGAATTCTGTTAATTTCTCAGGTTCTGTTTAAAAATATTGTGTATTTTAAAAACCTAACTTTCCATTTTGAACTATTGAAACTCAGGATTCTGTAACCAACAAAATTGGAATGTTGCAGATAATGGTGTCAGCAAAATGTCTTCCAGCACACTAGGATAGAAAACTTATATAAAATTATTGTAAAATAAATTGTTAGCAAATTATTGCAGCGTACAAGATCAAGAGTTATGTCTAAGAATCTGGAATTTGTTGAGTATCAGTGGTACTAATATTGTACTTCAAAATAAAGATGAAAATACCCTGAACCAAACCCTGTCCAGCTAACTCTGCTCCATCTCATCCTACACCAATTCCCCAACATAATCAGCATTGAAAACTGTTCAGTATTCATCCACTAATTCATTGATACTCTCCAGTGGTGTTAGGACCACCCAAAACCTGGAGTATAATGCATCGTCGAATAGTGCTTTAGAGTGCCTAGCTGCAGAAATAGCTTTTTCTGAATTTATTATTCCTAGCCCTAGAACAATAAGGTGTCAATTATTCCTAAACCAAAATGAAATGTCAAATAAAACCTAGCTTGTAGATTGGCCTAATTTTAATTTCAAGGCTAACAATTTTGAACATTTATTATGCATTCAAATTGATTTTTTTCTTCTAGTGATATGACCTCATAAAGCTTTTAGTTAGTTATACATACATTCTTTTTCTCCATCTTTTGCACAAAATAATTTCTAATAAATTTTATTAAAAGTTGTATGAGGACAGAGTACTTATTTGAATGGTATGCTGTGGGAATTCAACAGACAACTGAAACCCTAGTAAAATCACCTATTGGGTATCACCCATGCAAAGTTATCCCTCCTTACCACTAGTATTTTCCATACTGTAAGATTTTATGTCGGCAATCATTAGACCATATTTTAATGAATCATAAAATTAGTTTGATCAACATTAGAAATTGGTGAAATTAATTAATTATTGAAAAGTACAAAGTAAGCCCCCCCCCCCTTTTTTATACCAGAAGATTTTATGTTGCAAATCGTTAGATCAATTATAAAATTAATTTGATCAGCATTAGAAGTTAGTATAATTAATTTTTGAAATGTGTGAAGTTAGCCCCCCTTCCACTCTTCATATTGTAAGATTTGATGCTAGCAATTGTTAATTAGAACATTGTTAAGTACTGTTGTGGATGATTGGTGTGGCTGTGTGTGTGGACCCTTGTGCGGAAGGAAATGTGTGAACCTTGTGATGCTAGCGCAGAAGAATACCGCTCAACTTGCAAGTAGTTCCAGCAGCAACAGTCAGTCAGTCTCAAGATGGTGTCGCGGTAAGTGAAGCGTGCTCGGTCTCTCTCTCGCTAGTCGGCTAGTAATCTTTGTAATGTCGCAACATTTTTGGTCCTCCGGTAGCTGGATTAGTTCTCTATGGATGCAGACTAGTGATTTATTGTAGTGTTGCGTGCCATGTACCTGGAGGCCGGTGGTCGGCGGCTGTTTCGTAACACCTTGAGGGCTGGCCGATGATTCAAAGCCCGGGTGGCTAATACTGTAGTGGGAATCCCGCCGAAACTACGTCATAGATACCTGTCCCAACTGCATCTTAACCCTTCGAGGGCGGCCGACGTGACTACAAGCACATCCGAAACATGATGAAATATCTATTTTTAGACCCCTGTAATGCGGGGAACACCCGACTATCTGGGCTAGTATAAAAGCACATAATCGGCACATTTGAGGGAGTTCGCTATTGGTAGTGCTAGAGGAAGGTGCTACGCCTGTGGAGAGAGACTGGTGAAGACATCTTGGTGACGTCAAAGTCTACTGTGAGGCGGCAGGGGGCTACCTTCGGAGCAGTGTTTGGCGATACAAGAGGACTGCTGCGGCGGGCTGACAGGC
>PNEQ01002070.1:0-32609 GCA_003012365.1 Medauroidea extradentata | reverse complement strand
GGCTAATTTTTTTTCGTTAGAGGTAAATGTTCTCTTCAGTAATGTCTACAAAACTAACACTATTTTATACAAATATAAAATTATGAATTTTTCCCCACTTGAACGCCCTTAACTGCGCCCTACGATGTAAATGTCAAATAATTATAAACTTTTGCATATGCACGAATATTTGAACTTGTGCAATAAAGTAGAATAAAAATTCAAGCGCTCTGAATGAAGTGAAACAAAGATAAATATAGCTGTGAAAAAACAAGTGTCTCACTTGGTTGTAAACAGAGTCGGTAACAGACCAACGATTCCACTCAATTGATCGTATTACATACTCGAACAGCTCTCAACTGAGTATGACATGCTTATATTCCAAGTTTGTCATCGCGACAAGAGCACCTGATTACTGCGCTGAACGTTTGATATGAAAACGAAGTATTCCAACCAGGAAATTGCTGTTACAAGGTTTAGACGTAAAGATTCACCAAATGAAGGGATGGTTTCACCAATATAAAATTTACTAACTAAGAAAACATTTCAACGATTACTTAAACATACTGTAGTTACAGTAACGTTGAGGTTATAACTTTCTTTAGGTAATCATATACCAGTACTGCTGTAAAAGTGGATTATTTTGCACGTTAACGATATACTGCTACCACTACATCAAATACCACCACTTTTTCCGGCAAGGTGGTAGATACTCTCCTACCATGCTTATACTTCAAGGTTGAAGAAGGAGGCAACTATTAATCAATTCACGATGAAGTCAGCACTTCTTAATGCCTTACCAACTGACTTTATCAGGAAATAACTATATTTTATTTAGACAATAATTTTGAGAACAGCGTTTATAAACACGGCAACGCTTACATAAAAATATGAAATAAAAATATAAATTGAGCGAAGATAATTTAGCACGGCTTTTAAAAGCCCTCACTTTACTGTAAAGAGTCCATAAAATTTTACAGATGCAGGTCATGCTAGGAACTAAAATTTCGGTTCCATATATACAGACTGAAAGTACTCACTTGCTCAAAAGCCATCAGTCGAATGCAGTCCGATAAGAAGGGAACATAATTTATTTTTTAAATCGCGGTAGGGGTATGTGATAACTACCTCACCCGTCACTGACGAAAGTAGTTGACTCATCCTGTACCACATCGACGAAGCCAAGGCCTGTTTACGGAACAATTTCGTAACGAGTCCTCTTGGTAGGCGGACCCAAACATGATCCTTCATAGACTTCAGGTACAGTTATTTCATATCACCTATATCAAACTTCCAGGGGAGCAGAACATGTTGAAATGCCCTTTCGGAACTCATTTAAGGAGAAATAAAGAATTTTCATCTCGCATAAAATATTCAATGTTTAAATACAAAAAAAAAATGCTTAAAAACCACTACTTGAAATCCCAATTTATCTGGACCCTCTATCCGTTTGAAAGACATCCTTTAGTAAAACAATATGATACGTTCAAATACTGGGTAATTTACTAGTGCATACATACCAAGTTAGCGATTGGTCAGTTGGTATGAAGATCAGCATACTGGAACTTACTGGAGGTCTCAAGAAGCGACTTTTTGCCAGCTGGGTCAAACACTTCTTAATACCTACTACTAGACACATCAATTTTTGGAGAAAATATTCCTGCACCAGGTTGTTTCAACGTCTCTCCACAAAAACACTCTGCCAACAACAATGAAGCAAAAGTGCAGATGTAGGCATTGAAACAAAATGGTTCAGAAATATTTTCGCGAAAATCAGGGGTCCCTACTTACAACTAAAGAGGAACTTCTGTTAATACCTCCCCAAACCGAGCTGCAATCACCAACAACATGAGGTCGGGGGTATCCACGCTGACACCCAAGGTACTTCGAAGATACAGTAAATCTGGGTGCCGGAAAGGTCCTTCAGGGCTCCAGAACTCCCCTCCTGGACGCCCTTAGCTCTAATCGAAGGTCAGCAAAAGTAAATAACGCTGGACACATGATACTATCGAACCCCATGTACCATTAAATGATTTATCCACAAAATTGTCAGTAGATGCACGTGTTACAGAGAGATTATTTTCCTTTTAAAGTTAGTGTTATTTTTCCTGCAGATTTCCATCATGTTTCGTAATTTATTCTCCCAGCTTTATTAACGTGCGCAGTTCGATTCACTATTGAGTGGTAATATATTTTAAGAACGCATATGACTATATAGAATAAAATTTACACACTGATTGCGGTGATTTTTGCCCAATATTTTACGTGAAAAGAAATACCCAAAAAAATTTCATTACACTCGAGTTTTTTAAAGTAAACATGTTAAACTGAAATAGTATCCTCACTTAATAAACTGTATTTAGAGCATATAATTAACACATAATACTTTACAGCAAAACATAAAATCGAGTAACTAGAACTTCAATTGCCTTAACAATTTCTAGTCAATTATTAGATTTAAGATGTCGCACTGACTACTATGCTTTCAATACAATATAAACCATGAAACCGTTCTTTTATTTGGCATTTGAAATCTGTTGTTTATCATTGAAATAGTTGGTATAGAGGGTTCGGGATGAATTTATAAATGTATTATTTTCAAATTATGCATAGTTTCCTGCTAATTTTGAAAATAAGCAAACCAAAATAATTACCAATTGAAGTGTGAGATTGCAACATACTCTATGAAATCAACATTTGAGGTTACAACAAATAATATTTTTGAATTATTATCCTAGACAAAATTATTTTCAAAAGTGTTCACTTCATCACGAACCTCCTCTAAACACACGCAAACGAATGATATCAAATCTGGAGTTTACGAAATTATTCCCTAAATTCTGCGCACATTCTTCACTAATCGACAGTTTCACGTAACTAGGATTGTACGTTATCACAAACGCAAAATAAAAAATTCCACCTTACTTTGTTAGATATCTATACTCGCTTCGTTCGGGTTAAAGTGAAAACTAAAGATTTAACCTTTGAAAAATATCACCAGCCGTTACTGCATATAATTCAACATTAACTATAGCTGTCGTACTGGTTGTATGGCTGGTAGCGAAATTACACAGTATAGTTCCGCGTATTTTCCTATTTGTATACAACAATACAGAAACAAAATCAACAGAAATCTACATAATTGTATTTTATATAATTAATAATATTTTTTTTTTACTAAACTGTATAGATTCATACTGACTGAACAATGTTACACACGCAACTAAGAGCCGTGTCCAGAGAGGTTATACATGTCCCGTCGTAAGCCGTTACACGCGGAAAGATACGAATCGGCTGAAAATAGAACTTTTGCAGGGCTGTTTTAAATGCTCACTTTATCCCATACCATCTACATTTATTATTACATAAAAACGATATGCGATACCATCGTGGACCGCTCGGTTTTAGAACGATCGTTGGTGAACATCTTCGTAGGCAACTATGCACACGATGTATTTAATATTTGTGTGTTAATGTGAGTTCAATTTAGGTATTCTCGCTCACCGAGAGTAACAGATTCAAATGCAGTGGTTATTAATAACAATCAGTAAATAATAATTTGAATATCACTTCCGGTGGTGAACAGCGTGCTAATGATTTAGGTAAACAAAACCCACGCTAAATTTAAAAAAAAGAGCAAGGTGGCACAACGAAATCACATTGAAGCCACATTGTGGAAGATCTGGGTGCGATTCCCAGCTCCGGTATTCCTAATTGCGGTGTACCATCCAGTTTACAGAAATTACTCCATGCAAGTGTTTCTTGGCGTGATGAACAGTAAGTTATTATTTCTATTCTTGTAACTGGACGGAACGAAGGTTAATCAGAAAGTAATTTATTTTGAGATAATCATACAAAGTTCAAGGAGAGAAGGTAAACAATGTCACAAGAAAAAAAAACTATATCATAATATTTAAAGAAAGATAATATCCCAGAAATAGATATTTACACACGGTTTAGATAAACACAGTAAACTTTGGCCTTGGATATCTGTGTTCCAATAAAGTATGGGTTGGTTCCGTTATGCTTAATTTCGCCCAACTGGTTTGACTACCGGCGGGCTGAATGCACTCAATAGGCCAGGTGGCGAAAGGTCGTTTCACTGTTACAATTTTTATTTACCACAGTACTGGACAACAGTGGCCAAGATATATTTAGAAAAAAGATGGGCAGTAACTGTTGACCGGAGTTACCGCGTGAGATTTCGCGGAACTGGGTTCCCTGCCAAGAAATTAAATTTGAGTCCCTCGAGAGAGAATCTGGTTCTGTTCTCCCTACGGTCTCGTTCACAGTCTTAGCAGAGGACGTGAGGAATATGAACGTCTCTACTCGCAAGATGAAACACTGCAGTCATATCATGGCGTGTTCGTAAGTGCTAAAGTCGCCGTGGCAAGCATCGCAACTGATAATTGAATAACAACGGATTTTTTAAACTAGTTACCCAAAAATATTTCCAAAATAATAAAGAAACACTGTTTTGTATTTCTTATTATTTTTAGTCTTACTATAAAACGATAAATATACCACCTTTTAAGTGTGGTTACCGTAAAAAAATTACTTATACATCATTTCATTCCACGTTTAAATATTACCACACGCAGGGTTGCCAATATCATTTCAATAAGTCTCGCTAAACAGTAAATACAATTAGCTATTCTCAGTTAAAATAATCTAGAGTTCTATGAAATATATCAGCTTAAAATTCATTAAAATTACATTTATTGTTGGATGCGACAAAGTTGCGATACAAATAAACGAAAATTGACGTTAACATTATCTTTCTAAAACGGTCAGTTTTACTGTACCATTGAGGACAATATCCTCAGAGAGTCAACATTACTGCATACTTACACAGTAGACAACAACAGTCTCAGATTTTTTTTTAAATAAAAATTTTACAACATAACTATTAGAAGTGTGTGGTAAAAGTTTGCACGTCAGCGATTACTTTCACCAGCCAGGTTACAGAAAAATAGCCTATTCATAAAAATAATACAATTTACGTAGGGAGTATAACAGCGTCTTCATTTTGCTAGCCAGTGAAGTAAGGACAAAAATATACAGAGGAATACTCTTGATTGTTTTGTGTTGTTTGTACAACGTAGTTCCAACTAGCATTGATTTTACTGTTTTAATTATTTCTGCAAAAATAAAACTAGATTTTTCACTTAGAGGGATATTTACATTTCTGCCGATTCACAAAAAAGAAAAAAAAAAACACTGGATTAAGCGAAAAGAAAGCTAAATTGACGACACTGACAACACTCCAATCAGCAGAGGTGGTACAGGTTTTCGACAATGGGCTACATGCATGAAAATGAAATTTCATTAAAAAATTAATCTACCTAGTACAAGGAAAAATATGAATATAACAGAAAGAATGTTTTGTTAAAAAATTGTTTTGTTTAGTTATACGACGCATATAGGAGATACGAAAACAGCTACCGCCGCGGCGCTGACTGAAAACTGGTTCTACGTCATCAGCCTGTACCGTGTCTTCATACTCTGATGGTCATCTGATGAACGAAGTAAAGTAGCTTCAAGCATGGCTAGCACTTGGATGGATAACCGCCATGGATCATCGGCACCACAGGTTGGACTGCAATGAAGGTCAATGCAAGTACAAGGCAGAAGAGTAAATGTTTTCAATAGGTGACGGCTGTTTACGTCCTTGATGATTGTTCCTCAATTTTTTCACGGCTTGTGTTCCCTGCGTTTGCGAAATAAACTCGATATTCCCTTACATAATTTTTAAACGACAACATATATTAAATAACATACACTACGTTTTATATGACTTCAATTCGAACAGTGTTCATTATTACTTTCCTATAGTTAGTGTGTAACTTAAAAAAATTAGCTAAAATCAGAAGATAAATGAAACAACCGCTTAATTTTAACACTACACATTTATTTATACATGCTCCAACCTCTGTATATAAGTGTAAATGTTCCTTGGATACTGCAGCTCAGTGCCTTTAGAGCAACTCTCGCCAAATGTTGTTAAGTATCTAGTGTATTATGACGTCATATAAAACATACACAGTAAATAGATACAGCACACGACATTTAATAATTTAATCACTAAATTACTGTTCACTTAAAATATTTTTGCTGCAACCACTTATAGATCTTACAAACAATAATGACTCGTATTATTCTAAATTATTTCTTCGTTAAATTTTTTAGCATCTCAGACAGCGGACGTGGTTTCCGAGTAGAATAAATACGTATTCAGTGCGAATCGTCATAAAACCCTATTAAAATAAATGAGCCATATGTCAGACCACAAATATTGCTTCAGACTCACCAAGTGCCATCTGGTGTACTGGCTGATGACGTTACAGCGGCAGCCATGTTGTGACGAACTGTTTTCGCTGGCGTTTAAAATATAAGAATTTCTAATGGCTGTAATTAGGCTACCTCAAATAACTTCCAAATTTGAAAATTTCACCACTCATGTGCGAGTTTTCCCATGCAAATTACGAAGATGTTCACAGAGAAATTTGTGAGAAAGGACAATTATTTGAAGTAGAAGTATGCAAGTTTTGAAACGTGTTTTCAATGTACAGTACGTCTAGATTTCATAGAACGATTAACTACGCACGATATCTTAATATGAGAGGTGGTTAAATTACTTTTTTGCAATTATGACTATCTATGCATAATTATTTTTCAGCCATGTTCTACTATTGAAAGCCAAATTGTTTGTAAACAACGTTGTAGAAACTTCGTATGTTGACGAAATCATCACTTGAGAATCCACTGCAGATTCAATGGTAAGTAATTAACGTCTCGTATTTTAGGTTAACAGTTCAATTACAGACTGTCGGACGAACCACGTAATTATCGGACAGCAGATATTGGACAGATTATGTGACATATTACGCTGTAACCTGGGTGTTTTATCGACTTTCGATCTTCTCCTCTTAGTATTTATAGCCTCTTCTCTTCCATTTAGCTATCTTATACATATTGCCACTTTTCAGGCTGGTCTGAAACGAGGGCCATATTCGGAGATCTGAACGATCGGTTCTGAGCCATGTTTCTTATATTCGAGGTACGAGAAAATTGGCGAAATACGGACAAAAATTTAGGAGGGAAGGGGGAAAGATTTGTGGAAATTCCAGGTGCTTTGTCGAGATGTGATCTTGTATAGCAAGTTTTACCGTTTTCTATAGTAACGGTTTAGATCAAGCAGGTCACAAGCAGAGAGTTGCACCATATCACAGACAGGGCTAGCTAGTAAATAAAATGTGATGTAGACAACTATAGTCGCAGTACAACGTTGGGTGAGTCTTTCAAGGGTTCAAACTAAGCGCTGTTTTGAGGAACACCATGCCTGAACCGAGCGTGGTGGAGCATACTCGCCTCGCGTTCGGGAGAACCCAGGTTCGATCCCCGACTCCGGGCTTCGTGATTTCGATTTCACAGGCTTTACCGAAATAACTGCAGACGAATGATGGGTTGGTTCCTTAAAACGTCCCCTAACCGGCTCCTACCATTTATGTTTGTGTATCTTGTGCTGTTAATTAATTGTTCCCTTATAATTCGTTGCTGATCCTGCATGACGAGCAGAAAAAGTCCCTTGGAAAGGCTTTTGCAATGGAATCGAACGATTTTTCAGTAAAATAGAGGACATATGCTATTGCAGTCGTCCTAGAAAACCAAGTAATAAACGAATAAAAGTGGAAAGCATCCAAGATTAGCCCAGAACACACACACAAACACCTATACACACAACTGTGTATATGCATATATACACGCATACACACACAATGAATTCCGCAAAGAAATACGTCAGATACAACACAAACGAACATACATATTTAAATCTATGATGGCTAATTGTCTACGTACAATAAAATTCCATTTAAATTGACTCATAGTTCTAGAAATATCATTAGAAATTTTATTATAAATGTAGTGCAGTGCTGTTTTCCAGATAAGAGGAATTAAAACGTAAAACCATCCGAACATAACTATTGGATAATGAACTGTCAATAAACAAAATTTGGTTTGAATCTGTTAATCTACTTTTGAAGCATGAAATATTAATTTATTAATACTGTATTCTGTAACTGTTGATGTACAAAAAGTACTCCTTTCGAATAAACTGCATTGAAGACAAGCTGTCAAAATATGAAATTTTGTTTGAATCGTTTTAATAGTTACAGAAACGTGACATAAAAATATATATTTAGTTAAAATTTATTGATTTTCAAAAATTGCAAACGTAAAACAATAACCTCTGTGCGTTTTACTTGACAGTGATTATTGTTGGTATCAACATTGTCGTGCCTTTCGCGTCAACCTCTAGGTCTACGACAATCTGCAAACTGTGTCAGAAGTTGGTTGCTGCAATCTGTAACCAACGCGTACTTGAAGAGATCCAACGAATATCGAAATACGAATGTGTCCATTTTCGTCCTTGGATGGCCACATTTGTTAGGATAGAAAATTGGGTTCACATAAACTGGCTTTACCGAATTCTACGCTAGCCCCGTATGCATTAAGTGGAGCTCACACATCAAAAGCGGCACATTTAAAACAGTAACGGTTACCAGCTGTTGGCCTCCGGCTGATGCTCCCATACCTGCTAGTCAGGTTGGGGGATAAACTAAACCCAATTGCAGAATCTCATCTGGTAAGTGTAGGTTGCAAATTTCAGCAACCAACTTACGGCAGTTTGCAGATTTTTGCTTACTCATAGGTTGACGTTAAAGGCACAACAAAGTCGATACTAACGAAAATCCCGTATAAATTAAATGTTTGGAGTAAGTACTGCCAGAAAATATAACTTTTCATTCGGTTAATGGTTCCCGACGTATGACACAGTGCCGTAAATTTTTAATTGGGTCCATTTTGAAAACAACTAACCGACTTAGTCAGAATTGAATATGAAGAATTTCAGTTCCCAGATTCAACCATTTTTATAGGACACGCACACATAATACGCACAGACACACAAAAGCACAATGAGACAGAGTGAGTGAGGGATGACGTGTGGTGAGTATGGATCAACGCTGGAATTAAAGGGCGGGGGAAACGGGAGATCCCCGAGAAAACCCGTCGACCAACGATAATAAGACAGAAAGACGTCGACGCTTAAAATTTTGCAACAATAAACAAACTGCGTAATCGTTTTTAATTCGATCGCAAACGCCATTGTTACAAATATTTAGCTTGAATGAAAGTTTTGAAGTCAGCACTTCTTCAATTTCACGACTTTTACTTAGCTAAAAATAATTGTTATTTAGGCTGTTGTAATCAAGTATTTATTTTGGTATTAATATTTTATCTTGCGTATAGGGTAACACATGCCAGATTATTTATTCTTGTAGGTGCATTTTATCAACAGTTTTCTACCTTAAAATGATTATAAACAATTCCCAGTTTTAGTACGTACAGCACCCTGTTAGATTGCAATCTCCACTACTTCCATAAACTGTGCTTTTTCTTTTGGTAAGAATTGGTAAGAATTAAGGTAAGTAAAACCTATTTATTTACGTTTCGTATCGTACTAGCTAGAAAATGTTATTTGGTTCTTTAAAGTTTCTTTGCTCTTTACTTTTTTTTTGCCAAACTAATTTTTGCAATAAATCATTTAATTCTTATCCGCTACGTTAATTACAAGCACATATCCCGAACATTCTAATGCTTTTATAATTAAACGGCAAAACATTATCCTTCGGGCATAATATTAAAATAGTTCGATTGCTGTTGACGTCTTCACCGGTTGCCAAACAGCGTGCAAATATTTAGTAATACTATTACTACCATGTAATAATCGCGCAAAATTTTAATTCCGTCTGCACATGAATAGCATTTAAGAACACTTCCTTGTCAGAAATTAAATTTACATCTCTCACGTTTCATCGTACAACCAAATCGGGCATTATACTGCCATTTTGAAAAGTAAAAATATTATTATAGCAGGTTCAGAATAAAGTGAGCAGTCAAAAAAGCCTCGCTAAAGTTCTGTTTTCAACCATCGTATCTTTCCGCGCGTAACGGCTAACGACGGGAATTGTCTAACCTCTCAGGACACGTCACTTGATGTTTGCGCGAGTAAGATAAAGCGTGCATGGCAGTATGAATCTATGCAGTTTGATAAAAAAAAAGTTTATTACTTAAATTGAATACAATTATGTCGATTTTGGTTGTTTTTGTATCTGTATGGTTGTATTTAAGTATACAAATGCATGAAACTATATTGCATGATTTCGCTGCCAACTATGCAAGCAGTAAGGCAACTAGAGTTAATGTTGAATTATATCAAGCCCTGGCCGACTCCTAACCCATTTCCACCGTGTTCCTCTACCGAGGCCTTAAGCTGTTCGAGGACACGTTAAACGTCCAATAAATAATAAATAAATACACAGTAACGTCTAGTGATATTTTTCAAACGTAAAATTTTTAGTGCTCACTTTATCCCGAACGACCTATATAGTGAATTAAATCCATCAAATGGACACGCAAAATTTAATTATAATTTCAAACAACGATAGGGTCCTCGCTAATAGTCTGATAGAGGAGAGCTGGCAACGCAAATACTACACACACCAGTTTAAGGAAGCTGTTTAAATTATTTGTTGTATTTGGTTGAATGTGCCCTCGAACAGCACAAGGCCTTAGTAGAGATAAACAGCGGGAAGGGTGAAGGGGACGGCCAGGGCCTATTTAAGGAACCATACCAGCATTCACCTGGAGTGATTTCAGAAAACCCTGGAAAACCAAAATCAGGACGGCCGGAGCTGGAAATCGAACCCGGAACCTCCCGAATGCGAGACAAGTGTTTTATTACTGCTCCACCACGCTCGGTATGTTATGTATCCGATGCACTTTTCTTGATCGTCCTTACCCGTTTCGGAGCGTCTACACTTCAGACATATAAAAGATCACTAGCCAGAGGGCGCCCTTGACAAACCAGATCACGAATTCAATAAGTAAGTCATCTATCACAGAGACAGCAGATAATAGAATTCACAAACTTGTTAAGCTTTTATGCCTATATGGAGAAGGGAAGGGGGGAACCACCCCCTTAAGTAATCCTGGGAAGGTAGGACGAGGGGTCAAATAATATTTCTCGCACTCCTTCCTCTTTGCCAACATTTTCCCATTTTCCCCACCCACTTTTACATTTCAGAATGACATTGGTTTATTTAAAGGAGGGGAACATGTATGTTGGTACAAGATTAGCAAAATTGTTACGTGTGGACAATTCTCTGAGCTCTTTAGGATATAGGCCTTATAATTTTAAGTTAAATAGTTTAATTAAGTGATTACTTTACAAGCTCGCAAAGTTTTTAAAGATACACAAAACAGCAATCAAATATAACTTTCACAGCCCTCCTTAATTTGCACACAATTACTACTAAGCCACATAAACGTTAATAAACTTTGACAATTACAGCACAAACGGCTTTACCATTAATTAATTAAAGACTACAAATAACTATAAAAGTTCAGTCATATATCCAATCAACAGTCTCTCAAATAGTCACAATGTACAACCTTACCAGTTCGAAGTGGTTATGGCTCACCATGTGCTGCGCAGCACCCCGAGTGCACCACTGTCTTCACTCTTGAGGTCTTCGGTTTGACTCCCGTCGCGCACCTCCACGTTGTCCACCGACCCGCAGCAGCGGTCCCCATGTTTCGTTCAATATTGCTCCGAAAATATGTGCCTGCAGCCTCACAGTAGATTCTGACTTCACCAAGATATCTTCACCAGTTTCTCTCCACAGGCATAGCACCTTCTTCTAGTACGACCAATAGCGAATTCTCCTAACTTGCTAGTGACTACTCTCGCCGATACGATACCTCCAGTGTTGTTCTCCACAGCTCACTACCTTTCTGTAGAACTCCGACAACCTCTCCACTTCTGCCGCCGATACAACACCCCAAGTGTTGTTTGTTCCTTCTGCAGCCTGCTGATGTTACTCAGCCTCGTCGCCGACCACCAACGCCGTGTTGTCGCCTCCGAGATGCCACACCTCGTCAGCTACGCCATGCCGATATAACACCCCAAGTGTTGTTCGTCCCTTCTGTAGCCCGCTGGTGTTACTACGCCTCGTCGCCGACCAACACCACCGTGTTGCCACCCCCGAGACACCCCAACTTGTCAGCTCTTCAGCACCGATACAACGCCCCAAGTGTTGTTCTTCCCTTCTGTAGCCCGCTGGTGTTACTAAGCCTCGTCGCCGACCAACACCACCGTGTTGCCGCCCCCGAGACACCCCAACTTGTCAGCTCTTCAGCACCGATACAACGCCCCAAGTGTTGTTCGTCCCTTCTGTAGCCCGCTGGTGTTGCCAAGTCTCGTCGCCGACCAACACCACCGTGTTGCCGCCCCCGAGACGCCGCACCTTGTCAGCTCCGCCGCGCTGACACTACACTCCAAGTGTAGTCTGTTCCTTCTGCAACCTGCTAGTGTTACCCTGCCTCGACGTCTGCCATTGCCACTACGATGCTGCCCCTCCAGGCGCTGCTCCACGCTGTCTTCTTCGCCAACTCCAAGTGTTTGTCTTCTCCGCGGGCCGTCACTTCTCGCGACGTCCTTCGTCGCCCCAGTGGCGCCGACGCCGACCCACACACAATCGGGTTTCACTTCATACTTTAAAAGACTCTCTAAGAATAGACTCCTCAAGGCTGGACTGCAAGGCTAGAACTCATTAAGACTGCCCCTATTTTACAGTTCGGAGGCTTTTATACGGCACATTTAGTGGCGTCAATAGGCGGTTGAACATGATGACCAGAGGTATAAAAATTGATATTACGTCACTCATACCTACCAAGAGTCACATGTCGCAGCACCTCCGGCAAAACCCATGACTGTGGTTGAATTATCAAGCTGTCCACCTCGTTTAATGTAACATGCCTGCTGCCAGGCCAACACGCAACAATATGATCGCATCCAAAGTGTCATTTTTTTCACCTAGCAATTTGCTCCTCCACATCTCACGAAAAAGTTGGCATGTCCCTGGTGTTTCGGAAATCTCAGAAGACACATTAATGTACGGATTCAGTTAATATCATATTGAAATTACCATTCACGTAACAGTCTATACCTTATCATGAGCAAATATAGGTGAGTAAATAGTTGCAGCAAAATGAAAATAAATTGTAAGGCGATGTATGCTGACATAAAGGGCGTTGTCTACCCCAGAACCCTGACAAGAACAAGGATAGAAATTTACATGTTACATTTTATTAGGGGTTACTTAGTATCTGTCGAACCTACATACATGCCACCATTGACATTTGTTCATGCTGGTGAGTCCCACATTACTATAGAATATCGGATGAGTTTTCTAAAACTCTAAAAACTATGAACAAATAAATATTTTTACTAAAAAAAAAAAAAACACTCGAAAATGACAACTCATATTTTTTCCCAACATTTTTATCTTTTTTAATACCGAAAATAGTTTCTGTCCGTAAAAGATATCATAAAATTGGCTGAGCACCGCCGAATATAACGTAACACGTAAATACCTATAACTGTTCGCACTGTGGTATTAGCGCACTTAAACATGAAATTTCGAGAAATAAATATAATGCAATGTTCGAGAGGAGATATTCTTGGTCAGCTCATAACATAGAGGCCATGAACGCTGGTGACGGTGATATGAGAAGCGTATGAACCACATACCGCAGAAATGCAACAAGTCCAGCATTTTTACAGTTACCTTTCGGTTGTGAATGGGTCAACGGATCATGTATCACATAAGGGATACATGTCTACACGATTGTAGAAGCTTCACAATGCCTTCATAGGAAACAAGTCCAGGACAAGTTCCCTTTATGCAAAATTATGAAAAGTGGACATGTTGCCTTTCTGCAGTATGCGGTTCGTATGGTGAAGCGTGGGGATATAATGGCAGGGGTTGAGAGAGAATTCCGAGAAAACCCGCCAGCTAAAGGCAACATCTACCACGTTTCCTACATGCGAAACTTGGTAGCGACTTACCCGTGAATCGAACCCGTGTCTCCGAGTTGGAAGGCGAGCAGTGGCTGATACAGGGATAGTAGCAGGATGTTAGCCCCCCTCCTAATTAATATGGCGATAAAGAGCATAATTTCGAGCTGTTTTAAGGGTGATCCATAGGCAAATAAATGCCAAGAAAGTTAAATCAGAATGAGTATTTGGTATGCCACTGAGGGAAAGGAACAATAAGGAATGCCTGTTGACAACATTCCGTTAACTTTCACATTAATATGCACATTAACATAATAAAACGGGCTATTTATGAGCAAGCTGGACAACACGCAGAAAGTACGTAATCGCTGTATCGAAAAAAAAAAAAATAGCGAAGTTATGCATCCTCATCGTTCGTAGACGATAGCGTGTAGAAATAATAATTGTTCACCATAAATGATTTATATGCATTAGTTAATGCACTGTAATAATATATTTGAGAAAAAAATTTTTTTTTCTGCTCCTTTGTTTCAAAGTCACCAAACCCTTCCTATGTGAACTGAAGATTTGTCACAGGAAATTCCTTTGTGTATTTAATACCCATTGAGCTCCAGAAATATCGTAACTAGAACATTTGCGCCAACTATTATTCGTGATGGTAAAATCATGTTAAATATAATCAGTTTATATTGCATAATCATATACATTACTTACGTTGTGAAGTGCAGTGTAACAAAAATTTATTTCAGTGTTCACATTATTTTTTTCTTTATGGAGATCCGACTTTCCACCCCAACCCCCTCGCAAGACTATTTGCTGTACCCGCTCTTGGAGGCAAGCGGACGCACCACTACATAACCGCGGATCTCAAGTACTGAGCTTGGTGACGTCATATACAGGCATGATAATAGGTGTAGCCTTAAAAAGGGTGCGGAAGGATTACTAAGGGGGACGGGTCTTGTCTTTCAACTTCAAAGTAATGAATATAATTACTTACAAAAACAGAAACATTTTCTGCATTGTCATTCTCTGATGTAGATGTAGAAATTAATCTTGATGTTTTTGTTTATAAATAATTGTATTTGATACATTTCCAATTGTTTTTAACAATTTTGAAATATATTTTAAAATTTAATTTTTATTTTTATTAACGGGTGTAATATGGTTGGCCTTCCCTTATTCCGTCCCATAATCTCCAAACAATAAGTCGTCGTACGATGGGGATAACGTTGGTAATATAATTATGATTAATCGTACTCATATTAAAATGTAACGGTGGTAATTTAAGTCACTCTAAGATGCGAATAACGTTAGTAAAATAATTATGATTAATCGTACTCACATTAAAAGTTTAAAGGTATTTTTTGTCGCTCTAAGTTGCGGATAACGTTAGTAAAATAATTATGATTAATCGTACTCTTAAAGTTCTTTGTTATGTTACGTCAGCACGGGCATGTCTGCTGTCTTACTGTAGAGCCGCGACACTCGGCGCGGGCAAAGTTCAGACGTCAAGTCCCGAGCCTGACCTTGGCCACTACGACACATACAAGCGTACAGCTCATTCATCTGCTCTGTCGCTGGTTTTCCCTGCTGCTGATGACTCTTGTTCTGCCAGCGACGACGGTTAAGCCCCTCCAGATGAAAACAAAACTAACAACTTATTGTTCCCGCAACTCGGTTCAGCCCCTAGAGATAGTGGAAAATCTTGCCAGCATCTCATGACGTCGTCACACTCTGGTATATATGCCAGGAGATGAACTGTCACTTCATCATCAACAGTCATACGCTCTCTGTACAACGTCGTCCGCGCAGACTACATAGGTGAGTCTTTAAGCTGCACTACAGCAACAAATTTAATTTATTTTTTGTACAAGATGTGTCAATAAAAAGTGCATTTTATTTTAGTGGAGATAGCTTACTAAAATTTATTTAAAAAATTATGTTTAATTTGTTCGTAAAGTTGATATAATGGGAGTTAAAGCTACCTTGAATATCAATTTCACAATCATATTTTAGTTTTTTTTTCCTGAAAATGTTTTGCACTTAAAAATAAAAAATGAAAATATGAAACAAAGTTATTCAATTTTTAAAATTTAAACACTTCCGTAAGTGATACATAATAAGTATCGGATTTATTTTTGCAATGTAAAAAAAGAAAACGTACAATTTTCATTTTTATTTGTCACTATTTTAAAAGTAACAAAGAAAAGAAATGCGTATTTCGAGAGACCTAAGAAAAGAAAGGCAAAACCGAATAAGCGACAAAAAAACCATTGTTTGTGGTGGGAGTACGTAACAGTAATATCACGCTGTAGATTAGCAGACAAAAGAACATCAATTCACTTATACGAGATGTAGGCAAAACCACCACCGTAACTGCAGACGTATAACTTTGCCGTATTTCTAATTTAAATTCAATTTAAAAGCCCTATACATGTTCGCAGGAAAATATTTTACGTCACTTTATCGTGGTCATGATTTTGACATACACCGCCTGGAGAATAATGCGGTACGACAGTAGATGTTGGGCGGGTAATGTAGGTAGCGTAACTGCGTACACTCTATGCAAATCGTACTGCAAGCATGATCACACTCGTTGACGTCGACCAAGGCTCGATAGCTTATTTGGGTCGATGTTGGCTCCAAGTACCCCACTATCAATATTTCGTACACACAAATAGCCTGCTTTATTGGCTTACATATTACTACACTTAATTGCTCTATCGATGTGTACTGTCCGTGGTAATAGAGATACTTTTAAGATACAGACTTGTAAAAAATAATATATTCTCAAAAAATGCTGGGTGTCAGGTAATTTATGAATACACACTCTGTCTGTAATGAAAACTAAGTAGAAAATAATGTTTGGTAAACATGTATTAAGCCCTTAGTTTCTGAGAGGAAAATTTCACCAAAGTTCTGAAAGCCAGAGTAAAAATTGAGTAGAATTCCCATACGGGAATAAAAAAGTTTGGATCACAGTGTGAAATGCTGCTCGGTACATAAATTACCTCGCAGCGTATTTGGTAGAGCACTGACATGTCGTGCGAGGGGTTCAGAGTTTAATTCCCAGCGAAGGATAAGTTTTTGTGTTGACCAAGTCGAGAATACACGTGACCACATATTCGAGGAAATGACCGACACCTGAATGAGTTGCTGAGGTCTAGAAGGCGATAACTTTTGAGTTAGGGGAAAAATATAGTTTCGGCCTGTTGGCTGGGTCACAATATGGGTGGGAGAGAGCCGGGATGAAGGTTGGGCCACTGCTCAGCTAGCGAGACATGCCTGTCGCCCTCAAGCCAGAGGAATGCATAGGGTGAGGTGAGGTGAGTATGGAGCAGCGACGAAATTAGAAAGCTGTATAAACGGAAGTTCCCCGAGAAAACCCGGAGCAGGGATCGAACATGGATCGCCTAGATTGGAAGCGAGAGGTCTAACCACTCGACCAACCCTGGTACCGTGAAAACTATACTTATTTATAATAAATCGAGACGAGAAAAAAAACACGACATTACGTAAAAATCAGTTATACGTGTTGAGTTTTCTTTGTACTAGACCTTACTGAAGATCCAAAACACATTAAAATGTACAATAATTAAATATAGCCAGGAAGTTGACAACAACACGTGTGTTCTACAGGCAAAATGAAGTCCGCAGTGTTCTTGGTAGTTCTCTGCATCGCCGCAGCGGTTCCAGCAGCGCTAGCGGCGCCATATGCCGTGTACGAGACTCTGGTACCGCTGAACTACCTGGAGGAAGCGCCGTCTGAAATCTGGGAGCAAGAACTCGAGGTACGTGGTCTTCGTGTCCGCATGTTCCTAGCACTTACTGTGAGCAAGGATCATTATATTTACTGGAAATAGTCTTTATAATGAAGGTTAGCGCACCATTTAATAAAGGAACATTACGTACTGCGGTGAAGAACGACGCACTGGAAAAAACATTTTGTAGAAAGTATTATCTGCAAAATTATTTTCTAGTAGCTACAAAATAATTTAATGGGGAACTCAAACTTTTAGTGCACTCTAAAAAATAGTTTGTAAATTTACCAGACGTGTGTATAGGAGCGCTAAGGTAGTAGGAATGGTAGAATTGTTTCCCATACATCCATGGTAGCACTCCTAGACTTTTTATAAAATAGTCAAATGTAACCAGACTTGTATTGTAACAACTGCAAAAGTTTGCATATTTACAAGACGGAAGTATGGTAACTGTACCATACTGCGTCTGGGATAATAACTTTCTAAACATTCGAGGAAGTTTTTTTACAGTGTGGCGACAACAAAATATTTTTGTGATGACCACAGAATAAATTTTGCATATCCACCTACTATTTTGTAACTGCCAGAAAATATATTTTTCGGTACGGACACTCCAAATGCGTCACTTAAATATCATGGTCTTTTTTTTTTTTTTTTTTTGTAATTGGATCAGTTCAATAAACGTCGTAGCAAACATTTACGATCTTACCAATGCCAAAAAGAATATTTTTCGATAAAATACAAACAAAAGTCATGTTTTCATTATTTAAGCTCGGGCGCAAATTCGGGGCGTAATCGAACGTATACGAAAGGCGAATCTTGAGCTTCGTGTGAAGGTTTGGGGTGTAGAATGAATTATCCAGTCGCAGATCCTAATTTTCCCTGGAGGGAGAGCGTTTATCATTCGTCGGTACGTCCCCAGAACCAACCAGTGTAATTTTATGCGCTTATGAAAATTTACTAGCTGGAGTAGAGTAAGTTATGTCAGTCAAATGACAAGGTTTTATTGATTACCAGGATGTGATAACAGCCTACAATGCTGTTCAAGATTCTAAAATGAAAGGAATAAAAAAACTGGGGGCGCGGTGGCTAAGAGGTTAAACCTCTCGCCTCCCACCTCCCACCAAGGCGATCCGGGTTCGATTCCCAGCGGGGTCGGTTCTCGGATTTTCGCATGTGGAAATCCTGTCGGACGATGCCGTTGGTCGGCGGGTTTTCTCAGGGATCTCACGTTTCCCCCGCCCTTTCATTCCGGCGCTGCTCCATAATCACATCATGTCACCCTTCACCAGCGCTAAAGAAAGACCTTGTTGTTAAGAGCTGACCAAAATATCTCACTCACTCACTAAATAAAACTTCATATGATAAATATTTGGGAACCGCTACATCCACAGTGGATTCCACAAACGTATTATATTTATATTCAAATATAATATTGTTTTTAGTTGTTGTCTGAGATGCCATCAGTTGAAATTTCGCACACGTGTAAAATTACGTGAAATGAAATTTCAAATACCAAAAACATTAAATTATGGCTCACCTACACTACCCTCGTGAACTTTCATAAGCGCTTTTAAATAGCTGAGCAAGTTAGCACACGGATGCGAATGCGATGATTAGGTAGACACGTAACCGAATATTGTACGAGGGCAATATAGGAAACTCACAAGGAAAACACGAGACGTGTTATTTAATTCCAGTTCACACCAATATAAGCGCTGTTTCTTCTGCAGTAGTACATTGTCGTATGGGTAGATTGAGTTGTATATATTGTTATTTATAAATTGTAATGTAATTGTAATATAGAGAATATAAACGTTCTCTTTTAGATGTTATTTTGATGAGTTAAGATTTACAATATTTATAAACAATTCTCATACTATTAGCCCGAGAAATTCAGTCCGTACATTTACAGCAACCTGAGAAAATAAAGATATAAGAATATGAATATTGCTAGTGTTTCCAGTCATCGCCGTTGTTAACACGTCTCACGTTTTAACTATGATAAAAAGCTGTACTTTCCAATATTGTCCTTCACCTTGAACCTACCCGAAGATTAGCAGCGATTTACACTCATTACCTAATTATGGTCTCTGTACAATAGTGCTACACTGCGACAACGGACAGCAGCGGTGTGAATTTGGAAAACAAAAAAAGAAGACCTAAATTAGCGCGTTATTATTGATTGTTAATGAAATTTGTAATGAAATCAAACTAGACGTCTTGTGGAAATAGTAGTCTTTCACATTTTATGTCCAGTTCTGTTGTTTGCTTACATTAGTGTTATTCTTCTTTCTCCTAGTGGCACTATATTATTTACAAAATTCTTCTTCTTCCTTATCACAAGCGACAATAACAGCTGGGTTAGAGCATGTTCTGTCGAAAATGCACTTGTCATCTTCGGCGATGTCGCCTCCGATTTTAAAATTTTTAACTTCAAATTTCAGCAGTTTATTTTCTATCAAAATATTTTATTACATCTGTATAGCAGACCTTATAGCCTACAACATCGTTATTCACTGTAATTTATTTATTTATTTTTAATTGTGGCATGCCAGTTAGTTTTAGTGGCGTACATAAAACCGAAACATGCAAGTTATGACGTTTAAGAGTCATTAAGCAAAAACTATGAGCAATATAGAAGTTTCAAAACAGAAAAAAGTAGTTAAAATGTATGCCTACAATAAGACAACATATCTAGTACAAATATAAAAATATAAATATGACGAAAGTTGCTGTAGCCAATGATTCCTTGACATGAATATTATGTTGCTTTAAAAATGTTTACAAAACCAATGTAAAACTACCAGGCATGAGCCAAAGTAGTGAAATGTCGAACACTGTCCAGTATGCGTAGTTATATAAAAAATGAAGTGAAGGACTGTGTTGTTGCCAGCCCTGCTCAGGGTGTATGTGGTTTATGAAGGGTGTGTTGTGTTAAAACAGCCGGCGCAGATGCGAGTGCGGCGCCAGGTGACGGTGGGTGTGGAGCATCCTCCCAGCGGCGGAGCACGCGTCTCGGCCCAAGGCACGGGCACAGTGTGGCAGGGGCAGAACTCCCGTGTCGACGCGAACGCCCACTGGGCTCGCACTTACGGCGGCGCGGGTGGCCCTCCCACGTACGGCGGCGGCCTGAGCTACCAGCAGCCACGTGGCGGAGCTGCCGTAGATGTCAGTCGCACCCCGGGGTTCGGCACTCATGTCGGCGCCCAAGGGGCGGCTAACCTCTGGCGTAGCGACAATGGTCGCAGCAGTCTCGACGCCAATGCCAGGTGGTCGAGGAACTATGGCGGGCCCTGGGGCACCTCCCGGCCTAACTACTACGGCGGCATTAGCTTCAACCACCGCTTCTAGAACATTACCTTCAACCACTGCTTCTAGAACATTACCTTCAACCATCGCTTCTAGAAGATTACTTTCAACCAACGCTCCTAGAAGATTACATTCAACCATCACATTTAGAATATTACCTTTAACCACCGCTTCTAGAACATTACCTTCAACCACTGCTTCTAGAACATTACCTTCAACCATCGCTTCTAGAAGGTTACTTTCAACCACCGCTCCTAGAAGATTACATTCAACCACCACATCTAGAATATTACTTTCAACCACCACTTCTAGAACATTACCTTCAACCATCGCTTCTAGAAGATTACCTTCAACCACCACATCTAGAACATTACCTTCAACCACCACATCTAGAACATTACATTCAACCACTGCTTCTAGAACATTACCTTCATCCCCTTCCCTTGCATCTTACCTTACCCATTGTCGTGATTATTATTTCTTAAAAGGGGGAATGAGATCATCGACTCATAAGCACTTCTTAAGAATGTCTTGTACCGATCAACAATTTACTGTGTTCGCAGACGTAAATGTTTGAGTACGATAGAATCAACTGTCATTTATGATACTCGGTTCCGCAAAACACTTTAATTGATCGTAAAATGTAAATTATAATACCGTAAGCGATTGTAACTATATTATAAAATATATTTTTCGCATATGTGGTAACTCTGAACGAAGAAATTTATTTGCGATAAAATACGAATTAACTATCCACATGACATTTAATTGATATTTACTCACAGTTGACAGCTATGAGAATAAAAAACAGTATCAAAGTGTCCAGAAGTCCCACTCCCATCGCTTACAGTAATACATTTCATATATTTGGTTTTAAACATAAAAATTGACAGGATATCATCTCAATGCAGTACTATTATTCGAGACATTTTATGCATCATACTACTTGTCCAAACGAGTTGTCTCTAAGACTTATATATTAAAATACAAATTTCTTAAATATTGATTCCACATAAGATTTAACCTTCTCGTAATACCTGAACTACCGTAACAGCACAGTCCCCGAAAACTTCTCATGACATCATGTGCTTACCTTTCATAACATATCAGGGATTTCTCAATCAAATCATGCAGACTATACAAACAAGTTTAGTCCTATACGGATGTATATGAGTGCTTTTAATTAGATGTGTGAACTACCCAAAGTCTTTCATTAATTTACCAAAGATACTTGTGTGTAAAATATGCGTTGAAATGTACCAAAGTTTTTGTATTAAGACTAGGTGTTGAAGACTACACTAAGTTTATAGAATTATTGTTAATATTTTGTGTAAACAGATATGAGTAGACCTATTTTTTATCTGTGAAATTATAATTTATAAATAAAATTGTAGGCAATAAAGCAATTGCGTATTTATTTTGCTTGAACCCAAACACACTAGGCACTAAAGTGTTAAAAATTACACACCTAAAAATTGTTGGCACAATCTGATAATTTCAATAATGTTGTTTATGAGCCAGTTTCTGGTTTGTATTTTTATGTTCATTTGTCAAATTAGGCTTATTACTATTTTAAAGCTCTCTGTATTTTTATCATCTGCATTTCCTTGGGAACGTACGAAAACTACTAAAAATCCTAGTAATGTAAACATTTTTGGGAAGTGAATAATAGTACTTATAATCTTAACCTAGATTTACACTTAAAGATTTAATTCTGGTTTTAATAATTGATGTTTACGTCAGTTATCATGAGAAACCTTAAATTATGTAACCACTATCAAAGTTGTTCACAAAACAAAACCTCATAAGACGACATGCATATATTTTGTCAAGACCGAATTACATTCTTACCTATTGACTAGTTGAATTGATAGATCAATAACATTTGAATTGATCAGAGTTCGGCTCATTAGAAAATATAATGAGTACACGACGTCTAGTGTTAACAACAGCTCCAGAGAAAATCAGAAAGGCTTACAAACAGAAGAGCCAGTTATTAATGAGTAAATAACAGTTTCCATTTAATTTCAGCACACCATAAAACACCCCTACTTTATTAATTCAATTCTGTAACCTCCAAATTAAACAATATAATTTTGTAAATATGCAGTAGATACCGTATTCACCTATACAATATGTGAATTAAAATAGTTATTTTTCACTTTCGTTCTTTGCAGCTTTGGAACTTCGTACCTTTGGCTCTGTCTCAGTATGGTGGCACGTGACAATAGAAAAGAAAACTCCTGTAATATTACGGGACGCGGTGGTCGAATGGTCAGACTATTTGCCTCTCACCAAGTTGACCTGGGTCCGATTCCCGGTGGAGTCGGTCCCCGGATTTTAGCACGTGGGAATCGTGCCGGACGATGCCGTTGGTCGGCAGGTTTTCTCGGGGATCTTCCGTTTCCCCCGCCCTTTCATTCCGGTACTGCTCCATGCCCACCTCCTGTCACCCCTCACCATCTCTAAAGACCTGGATGTGAAGCACTGACCAAAATCTCTCGTTCACTCATACTCCTATAATATTGAAATATAACATTTTTAACGGAATAAATTTTTTTACAACGGTCTATATAAATAAAATAATTTATCATATGAAAAAAAAGTTTATTATTCAACGACCTGGGCCGAATGCAAGTGTTAACAAGAAGGAGATTATAGAGTAATTGTCGTTGAGGAAACTCGCACAATAGTTCATACAATTAACAGTGCAACAAAATTTGTATTAACTTAGGTGAACTGTTCATGCATCAATTATTTATTGCATGCGCCCCACTTGCTTTCGTTCTAAATCTTAGAAGTATAGTCATACGAGACATTATTTTATAATTCCTAGTCCGTTTTAAAACATTTTACATTAAACCAAAATTTAATTAAAAAATAATTTTCTAATATTTATTCTTGTGTGTGTGTGTAACTTGCAATCATTCCTGAGTTATGTTTAAAGTTTAAAGTCTCTAGCTCGTTGGTGAGTTAGTATAACGCAGAATTTTAAAATACATATGCATTTTTTAAATTAAATAATTCGTTTTTAAAAATGTTTTCTTCTTATATTGCATTCTCATCCAGTCGTAAGTTATGTATAAAGATTCATGTCTCTAGATCATCATTAAGTAAATTTAAAAAATCGATTGCAAAATTTGTATTGAACATAGAGATAAGAAAGCGAGATAAATAAGATCACTATACAAATACATTGTTTCAGTAATGTATACCGAACAAACAGACAACAAAGCAAGTTAATAAAAACGTGTTAAAATACATTTACAAAACTAATATCGTGCATCATATGAGCAATTCATGCTGATGAAGCGTTTGAAAGTCTGCATGTACATTGCAACACCTATTTCCGTCCTCTGACAACAACCCAATAACCTGCTTGCTAGACTCCGCAATTAAAAACATAGATGGACCAAAGGAGGGGGGGAGGGGAAGCCCCTTCCTTTAGTAAACTTGTGGGGGAGAATTATATATCTCACCCCCGTCTATTCCCAAAACTTTCCACGTTTACATGAGGGAATGACATTGGTTTAATTTTTGTAGGTAAATATGTAGATGATCACTGCAAAATAGTAGTATTTACTGTAATACATGTTTTCCCCCAATCCTACTCAAGAAATAGTCGGAATATTCCTGTTTAGCTGGAAGTGTTGCAGAAAACACTTTTAATTTGGTATTTGTATAAATAATTGCTCAACTTTTAGATATAAATGCTATGGTTATCTCATGATAAAAATGTTGTATTAAGTTGTTTACGCGTATAAACTTGTCAAAGAATTAATTTGGTTATATTTTTGTTCGTAAAAACAGTAAAACAAATATTATATAGTAACATAATCAAATTATTTTGCAACGGAAGTAAGAACGGCAAGAACGTTAAGTATTTATATAAATTTACACAGAAAAACGTTTATGTATTTTCTAAAGCTTAGCCAATTTTGACAATTTAAAAAATAGAGAAATAACTGTGCAATCACAATGGTATCCTAAAGTAGCTGAGTGTTTTTTTTACAAAGTCACTTATTTTATTTCTGTGGTAATGGTAAATTTTACGATTTATACGAGAAAAAAGCAAAGTAAAAATGGTTCTTTGACTTGTTATCACACGTAAACTACACGTAATATTTTAAAAATTAAATTTATGAAAGTTGAGGAGTGGTTGCTATAAATGTAATATAATTAGTTTTTTTCATTTCCTGCATCCTTCAGTAAAAAAATGAAAGCTTTGAGGAGCGCGCGCACTCTCACCGCGGATACTTAAAGCTCCTTCCTTTGTTTTTTGCCTCTCCTTGATTTTAATTTCACTAATGTGCTGGCAAGCCGTAATTTAGCGGAGTAAGCCGGAAACTCGACACAAGATTCTACAAACACGAAAATAAGAGATTAGTTTAAAAAGAAAATGAGATATTAGTTCATCTCCGTAGCACAGCTGGTTGTACGTCATGTTTTTCGTCAGATTTTCGAGTCTTTAAATCCACGTTCTCCACAAACATAAGGCTTAAAACTCCTACTGTGTACAGAGAACAACGCACGTTGTCCGAACCTGTAAAGTAATGATACAAATATGTGCATAAAAAGTATTAATTTAATTAAAATATCATTTTCGCTGAGCACAGAGTTATCGTTTCAAAACTTAGGTACCCTACCTGAATTTTAAAAGCGTTGGAACACATAGCAATTTAAATTTTTATTGATATAAATACGTCACTTGTATTTTATTTGAAGATATGAGAAAATAACACAGACATCAAACTACGTCAATACAAGTTAAAAAATTCAACACGCTTATTAGAAAACTGATATTCCGGTTTCTAAAATGGGTTAAAACAACTACTTCAGACTATTTGTGGGAAAACACCATCATGAATTGAAAGACAAACAGATAAAAAATTATGCTTCTGACTATAAGCCACACTCACCACACATATAATGAAGTCCTTCGTTTAAAGTCGTATTGAAAAAGATAACAGTAAAGGAATGCACACCAGGGGAGATGCTCCATGAATTTTGTGCTTCACACGCGCACATGCTGCATTCTAGGGGGCCACCTTAGTTTATATTATTTGCATGTAATTATGTACTGTCAAGGTTGACAAAGACGCCCAACTGGATCACGATAAACCAACTGAGCCACGGGGGGTCGGCTTTGCAATTAGTGGAAACAATTGACTTACGCAAGTGAAATAATTCACAGTGAATAAACATGCCACGAGCTACGAAATAAAATATTTTTAAAAATCCCGTGAACAAATTTTGTGTTTTAAAAAGTTGCTGAATTTTCAAAATTGTTCCTGAACTTTTGCGATTTTTTTTTTTTAATTTAAAATATTACGTTATGGTCTTTTAAATACTTTAGTGCATAGCTCATGGGATGTTGTATCACAGTGAATTATTTTGTTTAAGTAGGTCAGTTGGTTTTCACTATTTGCATGGCAACAGAACAAGCAAAATTTGACTTTGTCGCACCGTTATGAGATAAAATATGGGAGCTAAATTAGTTTTGTAAGAGGAAACTGTACTCACAAATATCGTCTACAAAACTAACAATATTTCATAAAAGTATAAAAATATGATTTAATCGCACGTGAACATCCTTAAAGTCCCTTTGGAAAAAGCCAACGACCAAAACAATGCACGCCATTTTCGTGCCTCGCCCATAAGGTCGATAGTGTTGTTGATATACGAGCCAGACTAGCTCTTATCGCCTGCCTGTTTCCGTACCTAGACGCGTCATCTAGCGCCTGCTGTATTGGCCTCTTAATACTCCTCTTCCCTGCAGCTGCCTGTTGTGGTAAAACGTCACCGGAGGTGGCCGGCAGAGAGTACGCTGGTGAAGCGAATGTCAAGATGTGTCGTTTAGTAATCGAGTCACTTCTGTATTTGATAACGTGCTGGCCGTGTTGCGGGTGTTTTTAGACGCGTGGGTGGTCGGAACAATCCATCGTACTTTTGGTTCCCTGGTACAGTTGGTTTTTGAAATTCTTTGACGTTGTATGGACAGGAAGTTTTGATCAATCGTGCTTACAACGGTCATAGTTTTGTATGTAATTTTCGGGTGGACATGTGCATTCCTAAACGTAGTTCTTAAGGGTGTTCAAGTGCTATAAACCCATAATTTTATATTTTTATGAAATATTGTTAGTTTTGTAGACGATACTTGTGAGTAAATTTTTGTCTTACGAAACAATTTTAGCTCTCATAGTTTTTTCATAACGGGTTGTCAAAGTCAAAATTTACTTGTTTCGCTGCCATGCAAATTGTGGAAACCAACTGACCTACTTAAACAAAATTATTCAACATGGACATAAATCCCATGAGCTATGCAATAAAACATTGATATAACCCACAACGTAAAATTTTGACTTAAAAATCATCTCAATAGTACAGAAAAAGTTGCAAATTCAGCATTTTTTAAAAATACAAAACCAGATCGCGGGATTTTTTAAAAATGTTTTATTGCATTGCCCATAGTACGTTACTTCACTGTGAATTATTTCACGTACGTAAGTCTATTGGTTTTTACTATTTGCATGGCAGCAGAACATACAAAATTTGACTTTGACGCACCGTTATGAGAAAAATATGAAAGCTAAAATGTTTCGTAAGAGGAAACTGCACTCACAAGTATCGTCCAAAAAACTAACAATATTTCACATAAATATAAAGATATGACTTTTTAACACTTGAACACCCTTAAGAGTTAGTGGTCCTTAGCTTTTTTTACGTTTGGTGCACGGAAACGAGGAAGGCGATAAGTCGAATATAACACGTACATCAAACACATCATCGCCTCTAGGCGTGCAGGACTGAACTAGCGTATTTTAACAGGCCTTCAAACGATGAACATGTTAATTTATTTGTGGAAAGCATGTGCTACAGTTCAATGCATATTTCTGTAATTATTTGTTTTACGATTACGGTTTTTTTTCTGAGCTACAGCAACGCAAAGAAGTAATTTTTTAGCACTTTTGACGAGCTTGGTAATTATATTATTAATCTGCGGACGGCATTTTTAAAACCACTGGGATACAGTTTGAAGCGTGTCTTCTTTTCTAAGTTAAAAGCATTGGAAACATTTGTTATAGTTACACGAGGAAAATTACTTTCCGTACCACACTACAGCACGTCTTACGTGCCAGGTCCACTAACTCTTAAATACCTCTCTGCTTGTGTATTTAATGTAGGAACACTTAAGCCCCAAAACAGTAATTCCGAGGAAATTAGGTTACACGTATAACTAGAGACACTGGAAAATCGCGAAAATATTTAACATTGTCTCCAATAAACTGTAGTATCTCAATCGTGACATATTTAAACAGTTTTCTGGCAAATCACACACGTTCTGTGTTAAAACTGTACAGATCTAATTGGGTCTGTTGAAGAGGGACACATATATTCACATAAACGATAACAAATAAAGGTGTAAAACCTTAAATGTTATACGTAGCACGTTGGAGCCAAGCAAACAATCAACTTTTCCCGCGATATACCTGTGTCTCTACGTACCATGTTTTCACCAACTTAAACAAGAAACCTAGGGTCTTATTAATGTTGTGATAATTGTGGTATACACACACGTATACACATATATGGATATTGGTATATATGTAAGTATGAGATCGACAAACTTCGCCACAGTTTGACCGATTGCCGTGAAACATGGCACCGCCAACCAAATTGCACTGCAGCTTATCACCTACTATGCAGTTCAATCGATTGTAATGAAAATTGGTATACGTAGATATTTGAACACGGAGAATATTTTAGCGATATCCATTTTGGTACAACTCACCACTAGTTGGCGCTGCAACACAACAACTCACACACCAGCTTCGGCGCAATTCGACCAAAAATAAATTTTTATGTTAACATTGGCAGGGCAATATCTGCCGGGCTCTGCTATCAGTAATACATAACCCAATTTTCTTTATGACACAATAGACCCATTATTACATAAAACTTTTTCATTTGCTTTAGAATTTAAATGTGGGGAATATAATTTTTAAAATATTTAAAGTCTTATGATTATAAACTATTACTTGCTTCAGAGACGAAACTACAATCAACATTTTGTATCATGATACAATAAGTATACAGATATAAATAAATATCAGTAACGTGATCTCTCTCTCTCTCTCTCTTTCTCTCCCTCTCTATATATACACCATCTTCGGCACACTGAAACAGAATTTGTGTGAATTTCGCAATAACAAAATATTATGAAGTTACAGAATAAGTTGTGTAGTATTAAAAATTATCATAATCGTAACTGACAGCCGCTGCGAAATTTATCACTTTGTTCTCGGTGCTAATTTATAATTCTTCCAAATGTAAACTTCCCAGCAAAGGAAGAATATACAGTTGTGACGTAAAAAAAAAAAGAAACAATACTGAAAATGCCAAATGGTGAGCTACAGAAGCGAAATCGTTAGGTCAGCTGTAACTTGAAGCTAATTGGACATTTGATTCAGCGTAGAAGCTGAACACAGGGAAACGGTAATTAACACTAGAAAAGGAAGGAAAGAGGAGAATTATTTATTTCCTCTGTGCCGGAAAAAGCAAACAACGTTCGCTGCCGAAAGAAAGAGAAACGCTATTCACTTCGGTTACCTTTTATCGGACAATGTATATTTTACCAGCAGCATAGTTTAATTTTAAAACGATGGATCGAACATTTCTTTAACACTATTGTGTTCTTTGTGAATAAATTTAATAATAATGAAGTTTGCATAGTGGCTAAATGGACAAAGCCATTTCACGAAAGAAAATTTCTGGCACATTGTTACCCCTAAATAGCACAAAGTTACCTCAAATAACTGTACGGATTTATGATGATTCCCGTCCAATATCTTTGCGAGTGCGAACACGTTCGGGAATATTTTCTGATAAGTAGCAATTTTTAAATTTCTAATCCATGATGTTTATTTATTAATACTTCATATTTAACTTTTTTACAGAAATTATCAAACATTGAATGTCACATTATTTGTGCGGTAATATTTTGACTAAAAAAAACACGTTAAATTAATATATTTCTTAATGCAAGACTAGTAGTTTAAAGTTTATCAGTTGTATCATCGCAACAAGAAAAATAATAAAAATTTCTTGTACAATACATCCATTCACGTACTGAAAAGCGTTTGACTGTCTGGAATAGAACATTTTCTGTGTCTTTACAACGCATAGTTTCTGCAACGTGTGGATTATGAGTTAGTAGTAGGGTTTAACGTATCGTCAACTTCAAGGACATCAGTGACTGACACAATAGCTACGAGAAGCAGAAAACGTGGGAGAATGTGGCCATGTTCTACGATTAGGTATCATTCCAACTTTCGTCTCGAGTGGTTTTGGAAAACAATACAAAAACCAAATTACGATGGCTGGACAAGCATTTGAACCCAGAACCTTCCTAGTGCAAGGCCAGTGTGTTTTAAAACCGCGCCAACTCGACCGGTATTTGTAATCTATACGTATAAATTTATGTCTGTTTGCAACGTACCAGAGTTCCTATACCATTATAGTGAGTTGATGTACATACGCCCGCGAAGGTTTTTGACAAAAATTCTTCACATGAAAAGGGGAAGGGGAGAGGGGGTGGTGTTGGGGCAAAAAATGGAATGGGGCAAACGGGGTACCCATTAAATTCAATGAAATTCGCTTCTAAAATAGTAGAACCCCTTAACATCACTTTTCCTCATTAAAATTTTTCAAATATAATTTTTACTTATGAAATATTATTTCAGAAAAATTAAATAAAAATCATCTTACTGTAATTTATTACATTCGATATTATTGTCAATAATAATGTCATTCCTCATATGGACTTTGTAGTCCTCAAATGTTACGGAAATATTTGAATATTTATTTATTTTATAGGAAAAATTATTTTTAAAAATATATTAAAACTAGAATAAACATTTTTTAAAGGATAACTTAATTTGGAGAGCTTGTACTGGACTTTCGCACGACTCAAAAAGGCACTGAACTGAAAACCACGAGAACAAATTCTATGGAAATAGCTAGTGTTAGATAAAATGACTGTTTCAGAAACCTTCTCTTGCAAAGGAAAATACTTTGTTTGGAATTAACGGTAAGCTGCGAAGATAGGTAAGGGGAGTGGATGTTGGAGTAAGAGCCATATGACAGATTCTAACTTAAAGGTGCCGTCTGGCTTGATATATTTTGTATTTCCGAGACTTTGAAGGGTGGGCTCGCGTGAGCGTGATTCAGATACGCGTGCAAGATATTCATTATGCGCAGGGCACTGAACTAGTGTACTAGTATATACATTCTAATCTCGCCTCTATCAGACTACCAGTGGCGAACTCATAATATATGACGAAATAGCAAATATAAGGGATAATGTGCTTCCCTCTGGTACATTAAATGTCCCGCAATTGAACTCTCCTGCTTAAAAAAAGGCTCCCACGAAACATTGTGTTTGTGGGAGATGAACAAAATCTATGGAGAGCTATATGTACTGCTAACTGGAATATGTACTCTACGTCTGTACGTCTGTACTCACAATTTCCAACGCAAGTTTCAATCTGTGTCTCTTTTAAATCAGGATAGTATTTTTCCAGAATCAGCATTTTGAAAAGGTAGTTTTTAGTAATTTTGAGGTACCCCGAAGGTAATGTTTTTAATAAGAGTGCCGAATGTTTTAATTTCCATCAACGTAGTCTAAAGTGAGTATCTTTTACATAAATGTACAATAAAGCATGTTAAATCCTATTTTCGTGAAAAAATTTCTCGGCTCGTTGCAACACTTATCAAGCGCAAGTATGTGGGGTGGGAAATTAATAAACGACGATGAAACATCCATTTTAGTTTTTTCTCCTTTATGAGACGAGCATTAAAAGCAAAGGAAAGAAACGTGAAAATATATTTGAATTCTTTTTGTACGGAATAGGTATTAAATGACAGATATATGTGGACTGAAACTTTGGACATTTTTGATAACCAGGGGTGACTTTAAAATGTTGAAAATGCACCCTCTACTAGTAATGACAAGTCATATATGTCAAGATAATTAGAAAATAATAAATGCGTGCACTTATACACGTGCCTTTCATGCAACTTACAATAAAAGTACGTAACTGAAAAAAGTAGGTAATATCTCCAGTATTAAAGAAAGGTATATAAATATGTCCGAATCAACAAAAATTACAAGCTCTAGATTACTATCAGTTATTTTGTGCACAATTTTTACTCAGTGGATTAAGTCACGCTTAAATCAAGACTAAAAATAATAAATATAATCGAATAGCTAAAAAAATAAAATTGATCGCACTTAATTGTAACCGTGATTTTCATCTACATTTTTGCTGCATAATAGCTACGAATAATGAACTAGCGTAGAACAGACTTCATTAACCAATTATTTACTTATTATAACAGGGGATGAAAGTTGCGCTGAAAATACAACCCCAGTTACCACTGTAACATAGCGTTTGCTATGTTAAAGGCTTTAGTAAATTTTCATTGTGTTTGTTGATATGCTTGCTTCCAAGGCATACAGCGGTGATGTCTTTGGCTTAAAGTATTCATGTTATAAATTATTTTTGTTTATTTAGTATAATCTATGTATTAAATGAGTGTTTGTTCTTTGCACTTTGCACCAGAGCTTCCAT
>PNEQ01002069.1:56066-60921 GCA_003012365.1 Medauroidea extradentata | reverse complement strand
TTGAAACATATTCCAAAGTCTGTGTAAATATATGTTGAAAGAGTTAAACCGTTTAGAATGCTGCGTAAGAAGGCGGCAACCAGTGAAATCGAACGTAGCTCCGTCGCTAGCGCGCCGCGAGCAGAATTCAAGCCGGTTGCGGGTGGGTAGGCAGCCCACTTGCCAGTTCTGTGTTGAATCGAAACACACTGTACGTACACACACACACACACACATATATATATATATATATATATATATATGTGTGTGTGTGTATGTATGTGTATTTATATATACCTACATGTCAATATAAAGGAAGTTGCGAAATTCCATGTCAACATTCTGGGGAAACAACCCTCACATTTAAAGAAACAAAAAAATGCTATGTGGACGTTGATCCGGAATCGCACTGTTTCCTCGTAGCATGGAACGAACATGCAACCAAAAAAGTTCTCCGTCAATATTTGAGCTGGCTTCGTGGGTGACTGTTTAATAGGACCTTATTTCCTGCCACGAAGACTCAATAGTGAGACATACAAAGCATTCTTAACGAACAACATGCCTGTTTGGTTTGAAGATGTTCCATTTTACATACGACAGAACATGAAATTCATGCATGATGGAGCTCCTGCGCACTTCTCTGTCAGTGCACGTCGGTGCCTAGATGCAATGTTTGATGAGAGAGTGGCACTATTCCTTGGCCACCAAGGAGCCCTGATTTGAATCCACTAGACTTTTATTCGTAGGGGCATTTAAAGGCACTTGTGTGTGCAACAACGAGGAAACTCTTCGTAATCGTATTGTGGTGGGGTGCGACGTAATCAGAAATTACACAGGGCTTCATCTACATATCCGACAGTCGACGCTACGGCAGGTCGAGTCGTGCGTTCGTAGTGATGGAGGGCATTTTGAACACTTTCTTTAAAGCCGTAAGTGCCGACGATATCGTTTCACAAGTTCCTAACAATTGTCACAGTTATTCCTAATGACTGTATTAGTGGCGTAGTGTGTGGCATAGTAATGTGTAACGGACTGCTGTAATAACGCTCCACAGCAACATGATCCTGCCCGCGCGCTATCAACCATACGTCGTATAAGGCATGTAGTGCAGAAACTGTGTTTTTTCGGACCTATGTCCATATAACATTTAATATTTTTTGTTTCTCTACGTGTGAGGATAGTTTCCCCATAATACTGACATGGAATTCTGCAACATGCTGTATACCTATTAATGTATGTGTATTCTATACATATCAATACCTATATAAATATATATATATATAAATGTTCGTTTATATACAGACACATGTACATATCTAAACAAACATATTAACGTATATACAAATATGTGGGTGTGTTAATTTATGTACAGACTCACATACATATCTACACAAACACATTATCGTACATATATATATACATACTTGTGTATGTACATATTCATATGCGTATATCAACACATGTAGTCCTATATACGTGTGTATGTGTGGGCGCGTGTGTTGAGAGTGTGTGCCTAAAACTAGCACTATATGCATGTTATTAAATAGTGTCTACATCTTCCATATAATACCTCTACCCGAAAAGGAAATTTCGTAAGTAACTGATATATTGCTTTAGTTAAGAATCAAGTAGGTTTATTTCCTAGCGGGTTGAAATTAGTTGCGCTTTCCGTAAAATTTTATAAACGTAATTCATAAATAAATGTTATAAGCGTGCTGCAGACGTAGATATTGTTATTTATTAAATGCCATTTATTTTTAAGCTCACATTCTTTATTTTGCTGTCACGCATATTAGATACCATCCGTTTTCTTCTGGATTGAATTCAATCAATATGTTTTTTGAATAAGAACACAGCTAGGGAAATGTGCTGTTTATTATTATTATTTATATGTTTTTTGTTGATAAGATGACAGTCATAAACTATTTGATGGACAAAACTTTGTCTATGAACAATACTTTCTTTGGGACTGATCAACTGTTGCTGGAGTTGAAAGGAAATGTTTAATGTCCTTGCGAAAGGAAAACGTTACAGTTTTTCTATTTCTGAGTAGTATGGCGTGTGTTAAAGTATGAAAATATTACTGAAATAAGTGTACAGCTGTAAAAATGTATTAAACCAACTCTATGAGGTATTTTTTTATTGACTGGACATAATTTTTTTTTACCAATTGGGAACTGAAATCTAAAAATTTAAAGTTTGCCCAAAATAATTTTTAACAAATGTTTCAATTTTACATTATTGCTGAGCAGTTATTTTTCTTAATTTACGGTAGTTTGTTTCAAACCTTTCTTTATTTATCTCTTATATTATATCTGTCTTCTCCATATACAAGCCTACATAAGTTCAGTCACACAAACATTTTAACATTCTGTTATTTATATATATGGATGAGAATATTTCGCGAATTCAATGACCTGCAGGCTAGAATCCATGTACTATGCATACTCAAGCCCAGTCTATTCGTTCGTTGTCTGTTGTTTCACTGAGTAGCAGCTGGTGGACAAATGGTCGGAGCTTGAGTGTGCATAGGATATTTGATTCTAACAAGCAGGTCACGGAATTTGCGGAATTCTCTCATCTCTATTTATATATATCGTGTTTGTTTTCCCCTTTACCTTAAAATGTTAAAGAAAGCAAATCTTTAATAATATGTATATTTTTATTTTGAATTCATACATCAAACTACTAATTCACTGCAGCTGTAATTATTACTGTTGAAAACTAAAATTTCCATAGAAATATGTACCTTGTAACAGCACAGCAACGACAAAATTTTAACACGCAATCGTAAAAAAAAACTCTTCAATCACTTTACATGTGCACAGAGAACGAGTTAACTACTATTACGAGATTATAATATGTAATTTGTCATTCGTATTAGTAATTTCTATATAATATTTCATTTGTTACCTCGTTAATTTCAAAGACGCAAATTTAAAAACGTTCATGGAATTTTTTAACGTTAAGCTCGTCTTAAAACGCAAAAATTAACCCTACTAAAATTGTTTATGTTTAACTGTCTTAGAATTAGGCTATCATAATTTTGTTTACGTTACTTGACACTTTAAACAAAAATATTGTTTGCGCAACAAAACTTTGCGGCTCATATTGCAGCAAAATGAGTGTGGTGGCAAAGAAAATTTTTAAATTGTTTGTAACGAGAAATATAGAGTTTTATTCTTCATAAAAGCGGCGAAAACAACATATGATGATTGACATTCGTTACGAACGGTGAATTTCGTTTTTATGCTATGTACGAAAACTGTTCAGTTAGATAGAGAGAGAGAAAATTAATAAATACATGTTTTCAAGAATTCATATTTTGAAACCTGTAAACATTTAGTTTGTATTTTGACTGCTGAATTTATTTAAATTTGTTTATACTTTACGTTACATGATTTTATTAAATTCGATAATCACACAGCTTCACGTAATTTTACATTTATTAGTTTGCACGTTATTATGCTCTTTACTTCTGCAGTTTTAAAAGGAGTTTAAACTTAAATTTGTCTTAGTGTTTTGCTGTGTTCATATCTATGTTTCCACAGTGACTGTCTGCACGCAATTACTCACTTGTCAATAAAATATTAATTTAATTTTTTGTATTTATAACTACTACTCAATTTAAAATGATATTTTAAATCTTTGCCATCAATTTTTGCATATTCTTTCGATTTATGTTAATTATAAAACTATAATTACAGAAAACTAATTCATGTAATGCATAAGTGAAATAGTTTCTCCGAAAATTTTTTCGTGAAAATTGTTAATAGTTACGCATACGTCTGACAGGCTATATTTGCACGAAAATTCTCTTGTTGCGGTTTTAATTATTCTGTAAATATTTTAATGTTTAAAACAGTTAATAACAAAAAATATATTACATAAATTTACACATTTTTTTAATTGATTGTGTAATAACATAATAATAACTGTGTGTTCTTTTATGAATTTACTTATTTTGATAATTTATAAAAACGGAATGGAAACCCCAATTTATTTGACAATAGCTTTTAAGTTAATATCAGAGCAAATTCTCGGTTTCTTTGAGCAAATACAGAATTTAATAACAAAATCAATATATGCGCTTAAACCTCATGTAACGGCAGTAATGTAACCTATAATATTAAAGCTATACATCAACTCTAATATTTCACATCCAAATGCAGTAATTATGCTATACACCTTGACACAAAAAAAATTGCCAACAAGTTTAAAAACATGTCTCGTTTATTTAGCGATTGCAAGAGACATAATAAAGCATTGAGCTAGAGCAACACCTTGTCTAATTATGTTCGAGCTCATCAGAAAAAAATAAATTAACTAATATTTCTTAATTAACACAAAAATATGATGAGCACAAACTTCACAGTCCATCCGATCTGGAAGACTAAATCACAAACTCAGTAGTAAACCACAGGTATACACCATCGTGTCTTCACTGTTGTACAGTACATGTTATGTTCCCCGATGTAATATGAAATTGACTGCTTAACTTTATGTTTTTATAAAGAATAAATCGTCATTGTATTATTGATAAGTATTTTCATTCAGTATTTTCTATCGACGTATGGTTGCGTACGTTTGTGTGAGTGAGAGATTTTGGTCAGCGCTTTACGTCGAGGTCTTCAGCGCTGGGAGGGGTGATATGAGGTGAGTATAGAGCGAGGTAAGCGGGAGATCCCCGAGAAAACCCGCCGACCAATGGCGTCATCCGGCACGATTCCTACATGCGAAAATCCGGGGACCGAGCCCGCCGTCAATCGAACCCGAATCGCCTTGGTGGGAGGCGATAGGTCTGACCCCTCGACCACTGCGGCGCCCCCATACTTTTGATGTTCCTACGATTCGTCAGATAGTAATTAGATCTTAA
>PNEQ01002069.1:33566-53566 GCA_003012365.1 Medauroidea extradentata | reverse complement strand
TAACTCGCTTCTATGAGTCATTCAGTGGTGAGCCTATAACTGAAGGACATGGGGAAAGACAGTGGTAACCCGCAATTTAAAAATATTTGAGTTTTATGCAGGAACACAATAGTAATATTATAAAGTACATCATGGTATAAGATATTAAGCAGTATGACAACAAATGACAGCACAGTGCACAAATAATTATATTGCAGACCACGCCTTCGTAGATTATTACACTAATAAAATGTGTGTATATATATATATATATATATATATATATATATATGTATAAAATTGCGAGGCTGTTTATTTTTAGTTGATTGTATACCATAGTAACTAAAATATAATTAATAAACAATGATGGTTTTAATTAAATATCTCGGTAAAATTGTATCACATCTTTACCAAATGTGCGTAACTCAGTGTTGTGATACATTGTGGTTTACCATTGTCTCTCCCCATGCCGTTCAATTTTGTAACGTAAAGTTTGAAATATGCTTTTTAAAAATATTCTTATCTTCGGTTATTATACTTAGAAAGGACTGCAAAAACATCTTTGTTTTCCATTGCGGTCGCGAGAAACTAGTCTTAAAATATTAGTGGAGAACCTGAAACATACACATAGGTGTGAAAATATCTTTGAATGCGCACATAACTGACACATTTTTAGTAAATATCTAGTTTACTTTCATCGGCGAAAGCTCTGCTCACCACTCGGCAGCATTAGCAGGCGGCCACCTTAAAGTACATTAAACTTTGCTTTAGGCTTTCCTTGAATAAAACGTGTTCACCGCTTCAATACCTTTATTAAAAACGGTTTAGCGGAAAGTTTGCACGTAGTTCAGTTCTCTGCACATAGTCGCGCGTCAAAGTAATCCTTACGTTCACTTCGTTAATGGGCCTGTACCTCCAAAATAGCGCCATGAAGGCGGTGACCTTACAATCGATCTACAAAATATTGATTAAAAGCGTAATACATAAAATAATTAATTTTATTTAAACATATCTTACTTCTAAATCCCCAAAGAGTTGGAAATAACTTCAGTTTTGTACATATAGGACCTCAAAGGATGAATTATTTCCAATTGTAATTAATAAATTATCTGTCGATGGCCTTACAATTTCACAGCTTGTCAAACAGAAGGGAGAAAATAGTCAAATGTATGCACATCGATAAGAGATATTGAGAGGTTATTGCGTTTCGAAACATCGTGACTTTGAGAAGCGATGAGGACGAGCGAGGTGAATATGGAGCGTGAAATCCCCGAGGGAAAGCCGACACATGTCATCCTCCGGCACGATTGCTCGAGATTCCTATCACGGATAATTTATTCAAACCGGTTTTGTTTTGCCTTTTGGTTACGGCATTAATAGTTGGTTGTCCAAATACAAACACTAAATGTAATATTTTTGGCTCAATTGTTCAGTTTGTTGGTGTTTTTTTATTTTCCCCGATTTATTGGAGACTGAAATCATGTTACCTTATTACATTTCACAATTTTTTCTCTACATGACAGAGAAATTTTTGTAATTGTATAAAAACTAAGTAGAAATTCAATATTTCCTGGCTCCATTCATATATTAGCGAACTTTTACTTGATGTAGAGTGTAAACGGTTCTTACTTATTCACACTTATCGGTAACAAAGTTTTTAATCGTCCTCAGTCAAGCTGGTTACTGTGGAAGATCCTGAACAGGCTATGTTCAGCGGTAAGAAAGTTCAAGAGATATATTTTTAAAAAATGGGGATTTTACGTATGGTACAAGGATAATGTGGACAAAATCAAACTCCAAGCCAAAAGTTTCAATGTTCTCAGTACCCAACGTCCGATACAGAAGATACCCCGATTGGATATTGCTTACCATTAGGAACGCGTGATATGAAAGACACTATGGTTAACTTCATGTTGTTACGTTTTTATAAATGATACTTCGTTTTACTTTACTTAGTGATGGTGGAGTTATTTATGTAAAACGTACAGTTTATTATGATTTGTTTAAATGAGGGATTCTTTTAATATGAGTGAGACTCGCAGTCTAAATATCAGGTGCGGCTTTAATTTACAATATATACAACTATTTCATTACATTTACGATGTTCTTTACGGAGGGAGGCAAGAATAGTTAGATGTATTTACGAATACTTAAGAGCCACTCAATTTAGTTACGACGATGACAGTCCCACATTGTTAATGATGCCGAGGCTGATGTAAGGAAACGTGCACGGCGTTCGGCACGTCGTAGATCTGGACGTAGTACTGCATCTTGGTAGTGAAGTGGTCCTGGCGACGATATGGGGCAGACAGACCTCGTAGGTAGCGTGACACGCCCCTTTATCGCGCCCTGTGTGGCAACTCGTAGTGCTGTTGGAGTGGGGAGTTCTGCCTTGCAGTTTGCAGCAACTTATGTTTAATATTATGGAATTCCTGGCCGGGTGGCCTGGTTACTGAACGTTGTGTTAGAACCAGGGTTACATGGTTCATAACAATGTGTTACCTTCGTTTATTTCTCTCATTTATACATAAATTGTAAAGTTATGTGTACAGAACTGTGTGCTAGTTGACGCTAAATCCACTGACACACTGATCTACAGGCGTTGCTAATTCGTGATTGGTCACTAAAGAATCCGCAACCAGAAAACCAATCATTGCCTACGGTGTACAGTGCGTTCATCAGGAGTGTACGGTTAGACCCTACGTAACAACAACCCACGAGTCGACACTGTGGACTTGAGAATAATAATTAAATCTAGTAATAGTATTTGCTGTCAGTCTAACAACATTCTCGTCCGTAACACATAAAGAAATGTACCGTTCATACTCTCTGCAACTCTTCTGTAACTGCACACAAAGGTACCACTCAGGGGTCGCGGTGCTGCTCCTTCCCCGCCTCGTTGCTTCACTGTTGTCGTCTCTACCGCCATTGCTGCCGCCGCAGTCGCTTCTTCGATACTTATTACACACAGACTAAGTGCCAAACAATCACTGCCCTCTCAACCACTGTGGTTTCCTTATGTACTGACTCAGTATTGCATCCAGATCAGTATTACATCTCAACGATTATGAAGGCCGACTTCAAACTAAAGTTTTCATCTTTACGATCAGATTTATTTATCGATGTCCAATGGTATCTTATGACATTCGCTGATGTGTACTTCCCAGCCGGCGAGCTGATGCAGTAAGGGGTCAAGTTTTCGCGCTTCCCCTGAAGGAGTAAAGGGAAGATGGGGAAAGGACGCGGTGGCCTTCATGTGTGTCCCGGACACTATCTCGAAAATTATCAAAGCACTGTGTTTTCTAATGTGAAGCGAGATTAATTCATACTGTTAATTCCTATTTAACATTCCATTTCCTAACTAGACTATTACACTTTTGTTCAACCAGACTGAGAATGAATTTTTTATCCATTCTTAAATAATTTCGAACTATTTTATATATGTGGTTGGAAGATAATTACGTAAATAGTACTAATTTTGCAATTTTTAAAATCGTATTATTTTGAATTTCATACAACTGTAACTGAGGAAAGTAAACCACGACTATCTAGAAAAGTGGTAGTTTAACCCCTCGAAACTAATCAAAGTTAATGTTTCAGAGCGTAATTTAAACTCAATTTATGATAGGCTGTGTATACAGACACTTATTAGCTTCATACTTGAACGCACTGTAGTATGAGTCAGAACATGTGAATTGGTGAAGTGCTGCATTTATTTTAACTGCTTCCAATCATGTTTTGTTAACAGTGTGATAATCACGTTGCAAAACATTGTTATGTTAAACGATATTCTGTTCGGTACTTTACAAAAACACGACAATTTAAAAAGAAGCATGAGAAAAAAGTAAATATTGTGATACAATTTAGTCAAGAAGTCTCTCTTCGTTACGTATTTCTTGCAGTTGCGAAATACCTTTCGTAGTGTACTTATTATGAAAACCTATACAGTTAACAGACGGTTATTGTTATCAGGACATAAGTAATTGAAAACATTGCAGCATGTATAATAGAAAACTTTTCTATTAATTTTTGTAAACAAATTAGTCTGTGCTTTTATAACTCGGTTTAATATCTAGTGACCAAATAGCTACCGCTAAAACTTGTTATTCCGAAAGTCTGCTGCACCATTTCGACGTTTTGGGGACTAAGATTCCTTCTTCTGTAAAATTGTATTGTTCAGAATAAAGAAAAAACACTTACACTTAGTTTTAAGATTAACCAAATATTTATATTTTACATGAATTAATTTAGTTCAATGTAGGACATACCATATAATAATACTCGGCTGTGCATGGGATTGTTCTTGCATTGAAAAGTAGTCATCCATTAGACCTGTTATTTTTTAAATATGTTGTAAGTGCGTCATATGTAGATAAATGTACAATATTTATGTGATGAGTGAAAGACATCAGTATTTCTGTTATAATGGAAGGGAACAGAGGTGATGTTCGGCACACAGATGACTGTGTACTGAATGAGTAAAATAAAGCTTGGTAAAAACTTACGAATGTGTGAGTATTTCGATGGCTGAAAACACAAACGTTGTATGCCCATTTATTTAAACTATAAAAGAATATTTCATATTTTTGTTACAACTACCAGTTACAAATTATATTATACGTATTATTTTATCCATTGTTTCATCTATAAAATACATTATGAACAAGTTATCTTTGATAGCAAGCTAAAATTTTATTTTCAATAAATATTAATTTGACAGTTTGTACAGACAAACAATGCCTGTGCTTTAAGCCATCGATTTGTCTTCGTATAAACAACGATCCTTATTTTAACACCATAATTAAGATTTTTCGCACTTGTATTACATTCATTGCGTAGGTTTCAGTGGAATAGATGTTAGCAACCGGAAAGAGGTTTATCAATAGTTTACTGATTTATGTTAGTGCCAGTACAGATGTTTTTTTTTAACTAATCTTTACACACGTATACTTCACTTGCCATTCATAATATGATCTCTTGCTCGTATTGTGAAAAAAAAGAAAGACAGGTGTTATCATATATATAATTTGTCTAGCTGCGTTCGCTGAAATAATTCAGACAAACATGAAGGAATACTTTCCTGCAAGGAGTTGCGGTTGGTGCAGTTGCTAGAACTTACGCCTCACCAAGGCGATACTGATACGATTCCCGGCGGTGCCCGTCCCCAAATTTTCGCGTGTGAGAATAGCGGCGGGAGATGTCGCTGGTCGGCGGGATTTCTCGGGGATCTCCCGTTTCCCCCGTCCCCTCATTCTGGGATGCTAAAATCTCACATCGTGTCATCTCTTACCACCGCTAAATACCTCGATGTTAAATTCTATTTAAAATCACGCCTCTTCACTTTGTTCTAAATACTCAAAATACTATTAAGAACGAAACCTTGTAACTTGTTTCTATCACTAAAGTGATTAACAGCAGTCCAGTTGTATTAGGTTTACAAAATATATTGGCACAGATGAGTAAAACAGAGTCCACAACTACATTATTTATCTCAAAATTTCCTGCATACGATAAGTGTTATCATGTTGTTGTTTTTTACATTGTTGGTGTACATGATTGCCAAGTATTGCAAAGTGCCCAATATAAAGTGTACCTTTTTAAGTTGGCCTCTATTTCGTTATCACGTCTGCAGATTTGGATATTTTTTTAGTTGGATAAAAAAAGCCAACATATGGAAAGAGTCGTAGGGTCAGAAATAAAAAATTCGGAATACTTCAATAATCTGTTTGCTGTTTGATATACTGTATACACCGTAAACTGGGACATGCATGTAATCCAGAACATGTTGTAGTAACGGTAAACTTATCATACTTGTTCCTGTAAAAAAATGTTTAAAATAGAGCATATTTTTCTGAAAACTCAATTTCTTACGAATGGTGCATATATTCAACCGTGACATGAATACAATTTCAGTAGCTAAGTGTTTTAAAAACAATTTTCTTTGTTTGTTTATATTTCCGTTTGAATTTGTATGAAATTCATAATTGCCTCGCTTAAATGCTTATAATGAATAATTTTAAACATATATTAAATACCTTATTGTCTTGTTGCACAAGCACTTCTATTTGTAAAAAAAATACAATAGCCTTTAACATAAAAGTGTTTAGGTTCCACACATTTAAATGCGTGTATGTGCTGCGCAATTATTGTTTGGATGGACCTGATACTCCCTAATAGTATATAGTATGGGCATAAAAATATTTTACGGCTGTAACTCACCGAAATATTAAAGTAATTTTCCTTTTTGCAAGGCAAGTTATTAACATTGTATATTAAATAAACTGTACTTCGCATGTGTAATTAAATAATAAGACATGGATGGTGGTATCTTAATAGACCCGTAAGTGGATGGGAAAGAAATGTGATTTTGCAAAGAAAAAAATACCTACGAAGACTTGAATCGATGACCACTGAGCAGGAAAATGCGCAAATGACCTACTATCCTACATTAAAACTAAAATATATTTATGAGAAAAAGCAGGGATATTGCTGATACGGCACGTAATTTATAACTTATAATTCCCGCTGTGGTGTTTTTATAAGTATTTAAATAATTCTTAGCTCCGGTTTCACCGACCTCTATTAAGAATTTAACACGGTATATCTTCTGTTAATCCTCTTTAACAGTTTAGTAAAATTAATGACAGAGCATTTAACACGTTAAATATTCTGTGAATCATTTTTAACAAATGTTAAATGCTTAACAGAGGTTGGTGAAAACTGCACCTAGTGTATCACATTCTTTACACTATAATTAAATATAATTTAACATTTGCGTACTATCTGCAATCGCTTAAATATAAAAAAAAAAATTAACGAAATTTATAAGTGGCATTTTCTCTAGCACAGCCATCTTTGACGAAATACTCTCGTAAACTGTGAAGTTGTGACCAGTCAGCTAAGAAGTGGTACGTCATGTCGCACCCACTTCAAATATACCAAGCCAATTGTTATTAGAGTTCTTTGTTTAAACTACAAGAAGAGTAAGAATTCAATCACCTTCAGACTCCTACGACAGTTCATTTATTAAACTACCGATACTTTTTTAAAAATATATATATTTATTTCTTTATAGTGTATACATTCTTAATAGACAACTATGGTTCTTATAGGTATATAACACATTTCAAACAGTTTTTTTTCTTACATACAAAAGCACTTTTCAAAACGTTTCACTTACAATATCACAAAATTATTACACGATAGATAAATAATTATTTCTGGTAACAGAAATGTAACACTGATTTCATTTTATTTTCAATAAAAGACATGCAATACGTGTATATTACATTACTTGTCAAAGAATTCAACATTAACAATTATTTTCTACTTATTATATTTTAAAACGCTGTAAAAATCTATTATCAGAAACTTTTTATAAAAGCATCAGTCATTAGTAAAAGCATTTTCAAAATACTATAGTTAAAGTGTGAAAACCAAGCAGTTAAGTGGATTAGTTAAGGGGCACTAACTAATCAATTGTGCTCGTAATTGTGTTATGCGATCTAGGTATGTTGACTGACATTGTTTATCTTTACGAATTACAAGTTGATCGATATACAGTATAAGTCTCTCTGTGGCCAAAATAGCATTAAAGTTGTATATTAAGGTTTCATTATGTTTACAATTCCATTTTTTGTGAAGTCTTCAAAATGTACGTACATTTGGAAAATTACTCATTTAACAAATCTCTTTAATACACATACATTTCACAATATATAATTTGTCTGAATAACAAATGCATTACAATTAAAACATTTCTATCCAAGGAAAATTCATAATGAACACTCTCAGATTGCTTGACGTTTGCTACAACATACAGCGCTGAAAAGTTTTCTAAAATTAAAAATAATCTAATATCTCAGAGCCACATTTACTAATACATTAAGCGCTGAAAATGTTTATAAAATATACCATTTATCACTGAATAATGTTTTGAAAACTAAAAAAAAAGAAATGAATGTGAGTGAATTTAAAAAGGGTGCAATTACCGTATGGAATTTGATTTTTCTGATAAAACTGGCTTTGTATTTTCATTCATTTTTATAATCATGCTTCGGACATTATGAAATTTAAAATGTATAACAGTATTTTGATTGTTTATATATTGTCATGCCTGATCTTGAGCTATTACAAATTCTTCGAAATTAATCTATTCCAATTAAATGACAATTTTTTTTAGCCTCAGATTTCTGCCTAAAAGCAAAAAAGCTATACGACTACATTAAGTACGTACTAAAGTTTATTAAAAAAATGTAATGTAGTAAACACGAAAATGGTTATTGTATGCGGTGTGAGCGATTTATAAAGTAAGAAATATTATTTAAAGCTTTCAAGTAAATCATTTTATTAACACCGCACTTGAACAATATTTGTTTCTAATAAACCGATATTCACTCGATCGATTTTAAAGGCATAGTTGCCAAATATTTCAAGGCTTTAAATTATGCAATATATAGTACTACTCCTTGTCATCAGTGACATTTCAAAGCGAAAATATGTGAATTCAGAGTAGCTTTGACACTAAAAATTTTTGTCTTGTAGACGCGAGCATATCGTGAACAGAAGGTTCTGGATTGCAGTAGATGGATTATTCGATCAGTTATACGGATAAGAAATACAATTATTTTATATATTATTGGGCATCTGTTATGAAAGTAAAAGTAACGCAGATATGACCTATTGATATGTCACTTACTGGGCGCCGCTTTACAGAATAAATGTTATAAAATCATGATATAGAATTGAAAATTTGGCGGATAGTAAAGCATTCCTAATATTGTTTGAAGGAAAACAGTAACAAAAGGAACGATAAATAATATTTTAATTCTATTAATCCAATACAATTTACTGTACTTTAAAATAGATCATAAATATTAAATATCCGAAAAAAAAAGATTTTTTTTTACTTTACGTCAGTAGGCCACAACATTTAAAATTTAAACGCACGATTAAATATAATCCCTCCGATACACCAGTCAATTATGTTTAAATCTAATTATGATATTTAAAAAGTAGGCTTCTGATTTTTGTAATAAAATGTTCGTGGTTGTCATACTTCTCCCTTCTAACTAACCTTATAGGCCTTATGTATGTCGCACTTATCGAAACACTTGGCATATATATATTAACATAAATATTAATTATAGGTATTACAAATTAACTACAGAAACCCTTTTTAAAGGCACCTTTCTAGTTGTTTCAAAATTAAGTAAAGTAAAATATTAATTCATTGATTTTAGCAGAGTTCTCTTAATGAACTCAAACATGAAGCATGAGTTGACATTAAGCCCAGTTTAAAATGTTTACAGATTTGTGGCAGTTATTGTGCATGGCATACACTATTTCAGAGCCAACTAGAAAATGACAGCAGCGACACAAAAATGTTGCTAGAGGTTTTTTTTTTTTTTTAAATTTACGAATAGTATTGACACCACATTTTTGTACCTATGAAGTTAATTTTTTTATTATATTTATCTGCTACAAGATCAACGCCCTCTCAACCACAAAAAATTCAATATCAGTTTTTAAATTAAATGCCATTCAACTAAAGTTCACGGAAGTAAAGTTGTGGTTTGGCGGAGCCCATGAAAACCAACATGCAATAACGCAGTGACTAAACAAACATTAGTTGAGGCTAGAAATGTTGTGGACCCAATTGTGTTACCAGACAATTTAAACAAGCATACCTAATATAACATCCCGTGTCAGAAGAACGTTACTTTGCCTCAACGATTATCATAACGGTTGTTCGTGTCGGTCAATTTCGGCTTCACACCAGGAGCATAGCTGTCAGCAGTTCAAACACAAGGAACCGGATGTAAGGACTATACTTTCATAGTTGCGTGTAAACGGTGGGTAACCGCAATTACGTTAAAAGAACTGATATTCCCCGCCAATTTGTGCTAACATAGTCGTACCGGTACTAACAATAAACCAGACGTCACGGTTCAAATTCACTTAAATATATCTGCTGGGCCATGCTAATGCTATAACATTTTAAGCATTTCCTGTTTCACATCCTACTTCCTATCACATATATTTCGTCTGTCGTAGGAAACCTCCTTGTGAAGAAAACTACTCAGATGACAAGCTAAATCAAACTGTGAGATTGAATTGTATGTAATACGCAAAATAATATTGTATTTACGCACGTTTATCTTACACAATTTCTTATACAAACTGATGTTGAATCTTTCCGTGAGGGTAGAAGGGCACAAAAAGAAAGCTATGCGTGTCTAACGCAAAGTTTGCTTACAAAATACTGTCTCACTTTAACCTTTTTTTTACTAAATTATTTTTACTTTCATGAAAGATTATTAGTTTTATTAATAAAATTTGTATTCTTGTTCCCTGAACATAGAATGAAATCATACGTCTTCAAGTATTAATTTAAATTAGTTAGTTTTAAGTAATTTTATTAAATTGTTTTTATTATTGAATTTTAATCATCTATAAAGCCTAACAAGCTTTCCTACATTGTTTATTATTAATTTTAGTTAAGTATTTTAACATTAACAAATTAAATAAATACATATATATTCAACGTACAATAATTACAAATGTTTAACATCGATCTGTTGATACAGTATTGTAACACATATACTCCATTGTTTGAGAAACATAACAACTTTTAGCCTCATGTAACAGACACGTTATGGCTATTTTAAACACTTATACGAATGTTATAATTTCAGCAGTCAGCTTTGTTTATTATACTTTACAACGCATTATATGTAAGTACAAACATTACATTGACATTTAATTTATTTTCATCACCTCAGCTAGCACAATTTTCTATAATCAAAAACAGGACAATTTGTAACCACACACATCAGTTTAACTAAGCACCGAAAAAGCCGTTTTCCTGTTAAAAGGTTCATATTAGAAATGTTGATATTTATAAGCTACTCTTACCAAAGCACATGGCTTGCAAATTGTTACGTAGAGAATTTTTTAAATTATCATCTGCATGGGTGTATAAACATGTGGGTCAATATGGTTTCTTTGAATTTTAATAATATAAATCACGGTATTTTTCTGTTTAAAAAATGTATGCACTGAAACCAAATATGTTTGTGTAATAATGGCATAATGTTATAATATTAATAATGTTATAGACAGAATGGCGTCCTTAAATTACATAATCAATAATTTGAGACAAACATTAAATTACTTTGACTCAAGGCAAAAATAACATGAAACAAAATGTTAATTATCCTTGGAAAAATGTATTATTTCATACTAAAGTAGAACAAGTTTTACAAAAATATATAAATGGAAAATATTTACTTTCACATTTATCAGATCTCTGAACTGCAATCTTACATAAAAACTACATCAGTTTTACTGACGAATCAATTTACAATTACGACTTTAAAAAAACGTTGCTCCCTGACCCATGCATTAAAAGTTAGTCTGTAGTATAGACATATTTTGAGTATATTTAAGAGCTCCAAGAAACATTTATGTCACACAGAGACAGAGAGTTAACAGTAATACAAGTATTAACACGTAACAAATAGCAAGCTACGTAGACATTTAAGTAACAATAAATATGCACTGACACAGAAGACAACAGGAACATAACTAATGACATAGAGTCTGTAAAATAGGAAGTAAGTAATTTATTCAGTAAACAGAGAAAAGGCTTTGTTCGTTTTAACAAAATATACGTTTGTTTGTGTCGAAAGTATGTGCGGTAGGTTTTAATTAATTACTAACCGTGCAAAGTATGAAGCCCAATAAAATATTTTCCGTTGATCAAACGTAGTACAAAAAGTGAAGTTGTTGGAATCCGTAAGTCAGCTGAAGAAGTTATACCTAACAGCAAAATATTTTATAAGCTGAATTGTGAATATTAGTTTGGACATTTAGAAATATATTGTTAAATTCCCTCTTGCATTCCTTTGTCTGATGAGATTTTTCTTCCAGTCTTAACCACAAAAGCCAAATAAATAAAGCTAATATAAACTCTACTAAAAGAAACAAAAACTAAGAATGATTTTTGGATTTTGGGATATGTAAAGCGTCAAGGGCATTCATTTATTAAAAACAATGTATCACAAATGTTTTTACATTATTCCAAATAATCTTCTAGCTTCAGAACAAATATGCTTTACCAAACCTCACATTTCGTGTAGGGATTCATATATGAACCCTTAATACACTTGAATGCTTTCGAAAATTCATCGAAATTCGAAAGTGGACCAATAACGCGAAACTTTGGAGGAGAATGTGCATCCTTTTCGATCTGTAGATCTACTGTCTCATCTGTACTTGAAGAACACCACACCTGCAATCAAAATATACAAATTAATATATATAATGCTATAAAATACTATGCACGAAAATTTATTACAATTACGTAAAATTTAAAAACGATACGAATATTTTACTAAGCAGAACAGTTACAAATTAATATTTTAAAATTTAATAAATTTATTGGAATGTAAAAATCTCTAATTATGTACTACAGTTAGTTAGCAAGAGTAGTGCTACTGCTTATTAAAATCTAATCGTAGATACATGACACCTCGGACACCGGTAATGCCTAACTGCTAGTTTCACTTAGGACCTTATTACGCACTGTGAACTTTTTAAACTGCATCACTGCTAACAAAATTTAAAAAAAAACACTGTTACAAAAATAAACAACATGAGACTCACGCTTTCTTCATTCTTATGAAAAAAGAAACATTAGTGCCAAGTAATCTGGCTCCGGACCATAACAGAAACCAATTTTCAAATACCTAAAAGGAATTGTATGAAAATTTAAATGCGATAAAATTAAACATCGCTGCTACTTATATTGCTGCTAGAAAAACAAAGTTAGACATGATGAGGTTTTTATTTTTAAATAATTAACATTTCTTATAAACACTTTAACTTCATGTTTTAAGAGTATTTACTTAAAGGTCAAAATCTATATTTTATATTTGCTACAAATAATCAACAAAAAGGCTTTTTAAGGACCGTGTCTGTAAACGGCTTTCGAAAGCTCTGTTAGCAGACATGCACCTGGCAACTTGCCAACTACTCGCATCCCATAAACGACTTTCGCGAGCTTGCCAGCTGAAAGCGCTTCCACGTCCACTTGAAGTGTAAATATGGCAACATAGCACCATTTTTCTTCCATTGGATAGTACGAAGAATGAATATAGGAACGCACCCTACAATTTTCGATCGTCTTTTTAGACATTTCACATTTGTTGTTCATATCTGAGATGATGTTATTGTCTTTGGAATTAGGTTAGATACGTAAAAGCAATATTTTTTGTGAAAGTTAAATACGTTTAAAGTAGTATCTGTGAGGAATTTTTTTCAGTGAGCATAGTATTGTGTTTGCATGGAGAACAGTACAGATTTTACAAATGCTTAAAACCAATGTTTATATTATTCAATAAAGAAGTACATAAAACGAAAAAATAAAAAAATAAAACTATGGGATAACCTGTCACATTAGCCACTTGATGAAAGTACGAGAAAATTTTTTTTAATTTAATCGTTTATTTTTAAAGATGACATAATTATCGCAGGAAACTAACGAATGCATTAAGATCATAAACACGTCATATAAAATGTGTACATACAGAAAACCTTTTTCGTTAATATGTGTTTACCGTCATTTTCGCACGATGGTGTTATTATTTCTACGCAAAATTCTCTCTTATTTTCGAAACAAAGGTACAATAATTGCAAACGTATGCACACGCAGTAACCATTTTGGTTTGTGAAAAATCCCACCTCGTAGCAAACCCTCCATAGAAAATTACGTACACTTTAAACGGATCTGGTATACTTATCAGTAGCTTCTGTTTATTAAAAACTTTCAAATATGTTATTCCTAAACTCATTCCACATAAGAATATATTTTCAAATGTTGCACTTTCTTATGTAACAAGTATCGTTAGACAGGTTATTCCAGAGAAGATCCGCCGCCATTGTTACAAAGACACAATGAAAACAGCTGAACAGGCTTTCGAATGACCGTCTGACCACATTCACCTGAAAGTGGATGGCTTTTCACTTCCAGGCAGTCAACCAACCAACGAAGGAGGTTTATAGTATGTGTTTCGGCCGGAACAGACATTCGGTGATTGGATAACAACCGAAAACCGTTTATAGCTACAACCCTTAATGTTATAACACAAATATATTTGTGCATGTGTTTTTAGCAAAATGCCAGGTTTTTCAAATACATTTTGACAATATTAGCTTAGGGTCCGTAGATCGATTAAATTTTATTGGTTGCAGTTAGTTCATAAAACCTAATTTTGCGGAACTATCCCTCGTGTGCACGTTGTGACGGTGCATGAAATCACACTTAGGACATGGGTGGAATGATATTGTTACACCACTCTCACTGAAAAAAAAACACTGTTTCAAAGTCCTCCAACGTAACTTAAAACGGCCTTATCAGTTTGCCGTACTTAAGGGGTAGTGTTAGACAAATTTATTTTATTCTCAGTTTTTGAGCCATAACATTTATTTGAACTGTATTGTCAAAAATGTATCTTCTGCAAAGCATAGGATATATTATTGGTGAACTGCTTGATATAAATAATAACGGAATCTTTCATTAATTTGTCATGCAGAGTCATTGCAAGAATAATATTGGTCAGCTTTCATTAATTCTCTTGCAATGATTCTACATGACAAATTAATGACAGATTCCGTTATTATTTATGTCAAGCAGTTCACCAACAATATATCCTATGCTTTGCTGAAGAGAAATTTTTGATAATACAATTCGAATAAATGTTATGGCTCAAAAGCTGAAAATACATTTAATGTGTCTAACACTCCCCATCAAACATGTAGTAACCGGACGTATTAGTAGCTCAGATCGAAACGTGTACTGAACTTATCTACAGTGTTTCCAACAATAAAAGTGTGTGGTCACCTCTTGACGTCCCGTAGTAAAATGGATCAGCGAGAATGTCGCGGTGGCGAAGCAGCATCTGATGCTTGCTTCAGGGTAGCCCTTATAGCACCGTCACTTCTGAGCTTCTAACGCGCAGGTAAGCGAAGTCCTTGAAAAAAAAATTGTATACTTTCAGAACGGCAGACTGAATCACTTCTAACTGTTACAACACGCAATTAACAACTGAAAATCAAACTGTGGAGGAAAATATAAAACGCAGTATGAGAAAGATAATTTACATAATGAGGGCTCGAAAGGTCGTAAGATAACAATCGCCATAAGCTATCACATAGTAAACTATATAAAACGGCATTAAATTATAAAAAAATTCCTTTCTACGTAAATACACTGTGACATTAAAGTACATATATCACACAGTAAATTGAGTGTTCTGATATAATAATCTTTGATAATGATGTAATGAAAATTCAAATCATCAATTACAAATGCAGATCAGTTTAAAATATGTTTTATACATTTGTCGGTAGAATTATTTTAAGGCATAGGCTATGTATGCTTATTGTTATAAATTCCCGTCACTTATACACCCGTCTCTTATACACCGAGCGAGGTGGTGCAATGGGATCACGTTGGACACGCATTGAGGAGGACCCGGGTTTGATCCCCGACTCCGGCCATCCTGACTTCGGTTTTTCATTATTTCCCGAAATCGCTCCAGGCGAATACTGGGATCGGCCGACTCCTCACCCAGCTCCTGTCAATGTACCAAGTTGTGTGTCACCGTCCCTTACGTCCTCGCTGTCGACGGGACGTAAAACCCACTTACCTCACCCGTAGCTTATACTAACCTACCTGAGCAAAACTTAAAAAGAATAGCTGCTGGTGAGTAAAATTCAGTCCTGGTAGACGCTTCTCTTCATTATTTTCCTTCTCCCACTTCATGTAGGCGTTGAATGCTGCTTTCAAGCCACCATTATCAGCAATGTTCTCACCTGTAAAAATTCAAACAAAATTTAGTTGAAAATGACTTTATTTATGATAAAATATTCACTCGTAGTTTTAGTAATATTATCTTTGTATTACGTTACCACCTTAGATAAAAGTAGCTGGCCAAAATAACATTTATTTTCCAGAACTTAATTGTTACCGTACGCGTGGGTGACTTTGGACACGTGGGGTGACTTCGGGATACTTAAATACTATTTTTAATTTCGAGAAATTGCGACCTGTTTGTACATAATAATGAATTACCAAGTGAACATTTATTATTCGGAATTTACCACAGCTAAATTAACTTATTCAAGGCTATAATATGTATTTGTGAAAAATAATTTTTTTGAAAGTACATTACGTTGCAATCTTTCTGTCCAAGGGAATCACCGCCACAGAAACAAGTATTAATATATAAGCAGTAATTTTTTACATCACCGGCTTCGCAATTTAGAGATTTATTTTAAAGGTTAGTAATTAAAAAACAGTTGGTTTACTAACATTACCTATAGAGAATGTTTGTAAAATAAATGAGTCATTCATCATGAATCACAAAACAGCTCGGAATTTTTTATTTGATATTTTAAACCCCTTCATTGTGCCTAATGTAAATGAGAAATAGTACGTTAAACTCTGCTACAAATATCGTTTTAATTCATGATCTGTGTAGTCCTATCCGTACTATTATTTGATATTCCGCTATTTATTTGCTACCAACAACATTTTTATTCTTACTACACAATTAAAAGTAGAAAGTATGATATTTTCTAGAGTGTACAATTTATTCTATAGAACAAACAATAGAATGCTCTGCAGAAGGAACAGTGTTTTTTAACGGCTCAAGCCGTATTGTAGTTTAAATAAACATGTTTTCTGCCTCTATTTTAACAGACTCATACATCCCACAACCATCTCCATAATGGTTTTACTCGGTCAACCTTCGTAAAGTGAAAATTTAGTTTTGAGTTTTACTGCTTTCAGTTTCATTATAGCTTTGAAACCCTTAAAAAATATTTTCATATTTACAACAGGAGTGACTTTGTACGCGTGGTGTGAATTTGGGACACTAAAAAACATGTTTCGCATATATGACAGCAGTGAATAAGAAAAAATACATGCGATAAATGTAAAGTACGAATGTCTCCATAAAATTTAATTAGTATTTACTCCCAGTTGACACACATAGAAAATTAAAATTTTGTGTAACTGTCGTAAAGTCAAAACACGTGTCAAAAGTCACCTCCGTTTACGATATATAACGCGTAATGCATTTTTAAAAGAGGATATGAATGAGTGGAACTTTATATATTTGAGCTATACTTATCAGTACACTATAATTCTCGGCGTTTCCGCAAAGAGTTCATCGTGAGAATATAGGGCAGTAATTACTAAAGATTTTCGCCATTTGTTGTCTTAATAGTAACGCAAGCCAGCCCATTAAATGAATATTTTGTACTAATAAAAATCCCACTGACCAACATATTTACTGACTGCGTGTTAGTTTTTTTTAACTGAATAAGTCTCCTGTTGTGTGACCAAAATATTGAAAAAATGTTTTACAAATATTACATAATACAATTCTTGAATGATATTGCAGCGTAATTATTTACATTACAAAACAAAAATTATGTGTAGAAAAGGAATTACAGATTTATTTTATGCCATACTGTAACGAGTGTTTTAAGTTCAAACATTCCGAACCAATTTTCCAGTGAACTTCAGACGTCTTACACAGACGTTTTGTTCTGGCAGCTTGGCAAAATAAATCGTGTTTTGTAATTGTTATAAAAATGTTCCTAAGCAGAGAAAATTAAAATAAGTGACAAAATTCCGAAACTTCTCTAAAAAAAACTCTTGTTTTAAATCTAAAATACGTAATAGATTTTAACTTAATGCTAAGAATCTGTATTTAGGTAAGGAGAAGAAAATGACGCATAAAATATATTTTTAAACTTATGATCAATAGAAAATCTTACCCAAGGTCTGTTTTCCATTGACGTATTTGTTGTTCAGCTTGTACCTGGAATACTGTTCCACCATGCAGTCAGTTCTCTCTTTAAACTTGTCGATAGTTTTGTTGTTCCACCATTTGTGTAAGTTACCATGCTCGTCGTATTCTCGGCCTGAAAATTAAGATTTATAAGAAAGTATTATGATGTGTTATCGTGAAGGCTACCAGCAACATGTATTAACTTTAATTAGCATATTTAGTCACAGCTATGATTACGATTTCAAATCAACCATCGCTTTTGAATTGATAGCAGTTAGAAAAATGCAATCGTCAGCACGTAATAAATGATTATTCTAGAGATTGTGTACCCCCTTTCACATACAGTAAACATGTCTTAGGCCGTATAAAAATGTCTCTTCCCGTTAATATATATTTTTTCAAAACTTTTTAATATAACAATGCGCAATAGGAATCAAAATGATCATGCTAAAGTGAGTATTTGTAAATGTAGCTGCTTTTCCTTTAAGATAGTTTTTGTTTCCGCCCAATTTTAGTATAAAATATACGATAAAGTAAACATACGATCACAATGTACATAGACCACTGCACTAAAAAATTACGTCTGGGGCCAAAGAAAATACGTATTTATTATTATTATTTCTGACAAATCCGCATTCAAAAATGCTCACATTGCCTTCAAACAAAAACAGTTTACATTGTAATAGGCATGGCCCGATATACATTAAATGTACATATTGAAGGGATAACTGGTGTAAATATCATTAAAGACTGTCCATTAGTATTAAGTACCGTATCAAATGTTTTAGTACTAAGCAGCGGCAATCACGGGAATATAAAACAGGCTACAATTGTAGTACAAAGTTGGTTCAAGTTTTGTTGTACTCTGTGTAAATAGTACTATGTGATAGGGATGATAGTAGGATGATTAGGGAGAATTAATATATATATATCGTATTTTTGACTGGGGAGATGATGAGATGAGAGTCAGGGTAGTCGCCCACACATCTGGAAGCATTTGGAGCTTTGTAGCAGTCAACAGTGACGAATTACCAGTCGGCCCCTCCTGCTGCCTGCCCGAAGCTGCCAGGGGTTGGGGATGAGGAAGACAAGCTAACGGCCAAGTCGCCCAACCGTTTGATTTATATTTTAAGTATTTATATATGTTTTGTCATAAATATAAATAATTATAGAAAATAATGATGTCAAAATTAGAGAAATGTAAACTGTGATTTTATGTAATAAAATCACCACGAAAGATGGTCGTAATCGCCCGGATTCGGAGCAATGCCGGAAAGCCGGGAATTTGAAACAAAGCTCCTGATTGGCTGGAGGGAGCCGCGTCAGAAGTCGCCGTTTGGCGTGGGTGCCGGCAGTGGTGCCGGGAGAGAGACCAGACTGGGACTCAGCCGCGGACGGACGCGTGTATCCGTGTCCCGCGGGTCCGTCTCTCGGTAGGCTACCAGGGGTGCGTTACCAAGAGTCTTTATTACGGGTTTAATCACATCTGATTGTCGGGCAAAGGCGATTAGACGTCAACCGCTTTGGTCGCAATCCGCAGGCCGAGAAGCCAGTTTTGTGGCCTGAGTGCGATGCGGGAAAGTCGTTCTTCGATTCCTGCGGCGAATAAGGGCGTTTACGACCGTGCGGAGTGTGGTGTCGTATAAAATGAATATCACTCGTTTCACTAAGCAGTTTGAACCTATATTGATTCTCGAAAAAATAAGAGTTGAGTGATTGGTCACTTACTGACATTGACTTGTGATCCTGAGTTAATTAAAACTGCAGAGCTAGTCGAGGCAACCCCTGGCAAGGAATAGATTTGGTCAAAACCTACATTGAGTAATTAATTAATGAATACAAAGTAACTGCTCTCGAAAGAAGGGACAGGTACGATATGTAAGGTTCTTTTTTCTTACAGTTATAAAGCTTAATATATATATATATATATATATATATTATTTGCCTTTTTTAAAGTGACGTGCTCTTGGTGAGGCCAGAGAGGTGTGGTGTCGTATTACATACCATGTGGGTCCAGTAACCCAAACACCTGAATGTGCCGGCTGCTCGCTGCTGCTGTGAGGGCGCGGGTCTACCGCCCGTGTGGCGATGTCCTCTCTGTGTCCTCCACGCCGGAGATGAGTGATGCGTTGGTTCTGTGAATGGCTGGTTGGG